>JADLZK010003866.1:0-68459 GCA_015847255.1 Hyparrhenia diplandra
TTGGGCCCCCGTCTTGGGTGGGCGACCCAAAGAGGGCGTCGGCGCCTTCCCCAACTTGGGTGGTCGGCCCCACCCCGATAAACACCGAATCTTTTGCTTTTTGATCCTTTTTTCAAAGTTTCTCTTAAATAGGCCCCAAAAATATGCTTTCAAAAAATGGACCTTTTTCGCGCCATGATTCACGTAGAAGGTATAACGTCTCGCCACCACCCATGGCGCCGAGGTTGACGACATTTTAAACGGCGTGGTGTTGTAAATTTTACATTTTTCCCCTCGGCGCCATGATCCACGGCGAGGGTGGGAATGTAAAACCTGTGTTTTCTTCATTTTTTCCTGGCGGGTTTGATATTGATCAAGTAGATATGTTCCGCAAACTGCACTGAAATGAACAAGTGGTTCAGGTGGTTTGGGGCTCGTGAGTTTGGCCCTGGAGACCTGGGTTCGAACTGCAGCAGGCCATCTTCTTCTTTTTTTTTTTTGCATTTTTTTTTCCTTCTCTATTTATTATTATTATTATTATTATTATTATTATTATTATTATTATTGTTATTGTTATTGTTATTGTTATTGTTATTATATATAACACGTTACAATTAATGTTTTTGAAATCAAATCACAAACATATTGAGAGAACACTATTCTTATGTGCATTTATTTGTATATATATTGTCTAATCAAAATCTTTCTTACACTATCATAATCATGGATTTGCTTATATATTTATATATATAAACACGTCTCATGTAAAGTTTTGAAATCAAATAAAAAATAAAAACCTCTTGTGAAGGTTTGAAATCAAATTCTCCTTATATTATCACATACATGGATTTAAGCATTTATTTTTATTTATATAGCGTTTAACGTTTCCAATGAAAAGTCACATAACGTTTCCAAAAAATAAAAAGCAACAAAATAGAAGCGTTGCTGTTTCAAAATAAAAAAAAAAAAAGCAACAATAAAGTAGCGTTGCTGGGTCTTGAACCTTGGTCGCCAAGGCTAGCGCCGCACGCAATAACCTGTTGAGCTAATGCTTCATCGCTGCTCATTTCAAAGAACAGTTTTACTTCTTTCATCGCAAACACGTGTAGACAAGGAAAAACTGCAAGTTTTACATTTCCCCCCTCGGCGCCGTGGATCATGGCGTCGAGGGGAAAAAATATAAAATTTACAACACCACGCCGTTTAAAATGCCGTCAACCTCGGCGCCATGGGTGGTGGCGCCGAGGTAGGCGCCGTGACTCATGGCGCCGAGAAAAGGTCTATTTTTTGAAAGCATATTTTTTGAGGCCTATTTGAGAGAAACTTTCAAAAAAATGGATCAAAAAGCAAAAAAGACGGCGATAAGCACCCGTCCCTACTGGCCGTCCCCGCATCGCTCCGGTGGGTTATCCTCCCCTTCTCGAGGAAGCAGAACAGTTTAGAGAAACCACACAACCAACTGTTTTTTAAAAAAGAAAACTATACTAGAATCGAACCGTTCCAATAGAAAGAGGTAGTAAAATCTGGAATCCAAGGGTTTTCTGCGCCCGCGCGCGCTCCCCGCTCCCACACTCCCTTTTTTTCCCGCCGCCACGACTCGCCACGCGCGCCGCGCCGCATCGCCGCCGGCGAACTCGCGCACAACAGATCAGAGATTTTCCCGGCCGTCTACTCCCTCTCGGAGGGAGAGAGGCGTCGAAGTCCTCCTACTGTTTCGGGGCGAGATGTCCTAGGAGTCGGTTTCGTTCCATAGATTTCCTTTTTTCCCCCTCTCCCGGTCTCGGCACTTCGCGTCCGCGTCCCTCGTCCGACACCAGGCTTCGGCGCTCGGCATCGGCATCTGCAGCGGCGGCCGGCGGCTGGCGGGCATCGGCATCTGCAGCGGTGGCCGGCGAGCGCGCTGCCGTGGGCTTCGGAGGCAGGAGGGCGGGGTGGCAGGCAGGGCAGGGGCCTCTGCGGGCGGCGCCACTGCACAGCCCACAGGACAGGAGCAGTCGGGCAGAGACTGCAGACAGGTATGGCTCCTCTTTTTCTTTAATCTGGGCCGAAAGATGTCATGACTTGATGCATGCCATATTGTTGAGATCTTGTAAAAATAGGAGAGATTTTGACCTTCTGGTTGATGTAAATTATGTCTCTCTTTACATCTTTCACACAGAAATTATTGTCACCGTATATTGGATGAGTGGCACCTGGTAATCTGTTCTGCTGCTTGTTGAGTCAAGGATTTTTCTTTTCCGAAACATTCAAGTACTCAACCTAGGTCCTCAAAAATACAATGCGGTATAATCCAATGAATAATTGTGTGAACAGTTATAAATTGCCAAACAATTTGGTATACAAGTATAATCTGTATAATATTTTTGAAATACCTCATCATAAATGAAATTAAATAATTACCATTTTTTAGAGAAATAGTTGCATTGTAATGATCTGAAACTTGGCTTTCAGAGGGACGTTACCTTTTGAACTTTGGTAGCATCATCCTTCCTGAAGTCTCCAATCCTTTCTATCAGCGCTACGAAATTGGTTTAAAACTGCTGTATATTAGATTTGTATCGGATACAATTGAGTTCAGTTGGTCTAGCTCTCTTTAAACCACCCCCTACATATTTTTTTGGCCGTGGTTTTGTGGGAGATTGGTGTAATCTAATGTAAAGGTGCTAATTTTGTTTCGTGGATGTGCATTGCGGTCATCAGGTTCTCCATTGAGTGATGCTGATGGGACACAACGCGAGGTCATCAGGTTCTCCATCGAGTGATGGCGATGGGACACAGCACGAGGAGGCAGATGATTGGGCGCTGTACGGCGAAACACAGCCTCAGGATGATGCCGAGACCTCATCAGGTTCTCCATCGAGTGATGGTGATGGGACAAAGCGCAAGCCAGATGATTGGGCGCTGTACGGCGAAACACAGCCTCAGGATGATGCCGAGACCTCATCGGGTTCTCCATCGAAAGTGATGGTGATGGGACAAAGCGCAAGCGGATGATTGGGCGCTGTACGGGCGAAACACGGCCTCGGGGATGATGCCGAGACCTCATCGGGTTCTCCATCGAAGTGATGGCGATGGGACAAAGCGCAAGCCAGATGATTGGGCGCTGTATTTACAGAACACAGCCTCGGGATGATGTCGCGACCTTATCAGGTTCTCCTTTGAGTGATGGCGATGGGACAAAGCGCAAAGGCGGATGATTGGGCGCCAGACGACAAAAACACAGACCTCGGGATGATCTTTGAGACCCGTTAGTAGACGAGGCGACCCAGTTAGTAGACGAGGTGGAAGAGGAGGAGGGTGTGGCTGGTGATTGGGACAGAGACACACGGTTGATGGAGAGTGGTGATGAGGATGGTGGCGATGACGGTGATCAAGTGAAGACGCAGCAGGAGGTGGAAGATGGGGAAGGGGTGATGTCAGTGGCGGAGCGGAGGATAATGACAGTAATTGGACTAAGACCCAGTTGGATGAAGAATGTGAGGTGGATGTAGTGAACACCGTTGTTGGAGACATTGTTGAGACCCAGGTTGGTTGAGGAATCTGAGGAGGAGGATGGCGACAAAGATGGATTAAACGATGATGATGAACATGATCCTGGTGAGTGGGGAAGACCCAGTTGGTTGAAGACTCTGATGAAGACATAGGGTCGTTGGCGATGGCACTGTTGTCTTAAGTGACAATGAGAGCTTGTCAGGGGATGAAAGAAGTGTGAAGTCAGGAATGGGTAAAAAGGGATGCGAAGTTGGGAATAGAAGGAAGAATCGAGGGGTTAAATGGAGGAATTAAGAAGCATGACGATAACAATAATTTGGTAGATTCTGATGCATCTACAGATGAGGAGGGTGCCACAGGTTCAGGTTAGTTACCAGCAACTGAATCTGCTGTTATTGGTTTTATCAGTTTTCAGTTGAGGCCCTATCAAAGTAGCCTAGATACCACTTGTTCTGTTTCTTAAAAAAAAATCAAATCTTGTCTTTTAGAGTTGTCAGATAACAGAAATATATTTTCTCAGACAATCACAATGTGTAGTCTCTTTTTTTAAGGTACAGATGCTTTTGTTGAGATTTTATTTCATTTCCCTGGTAAAGAGATGATTTAGCTTTACATATTCATCTTAGGGCCAATTTTAATTATCAATGCTTTGATTCTTACTCGAGGGAAAGTAAAGGGGAACAACATTCTCAAATGGTAGAAGTGTTCTGTATATCTGGTTTGAACACAATGAAGAATTGCACTTGATTTTTCTATCTTAGTTTATTAGATTTATTTTAATCTGCCTTTCAGTGAAACTTAAATTTTGTTTTTCTAATGGCAACATATGTGCAACATCTAGGTCACCTTCAGATGAAACTACCTTCTGTTCGTGTTGCATCAGTACGGACATGTGGAATTTCTGAACCTCGAGACACTATGTCTATGAACTGTATGAAGCAAGGGAAACAGAAGGCCTCATCCAATGCAATACATCCCCTGGCGAAAATTGTGGATGGATCTACTACGTGTAGCTCCTCCTTTGGTGGGGTTCATAATGACTCCCATGGTTATGTGCAGAACCATGACAAAGGTGGAGCTAAAAGCAGAGATAAGTGCTCAACAGCAAAAAGCTTTTTTGCTGACACAACAGCTGAGGATGGTGAAAACAACAGCAGATGTCTTGCTGGGTTAAGCTATATTGGATCACAGGAGCCTGGTGATCTGTCTCAAGCAAATGCTCTTGATGTTGTGGACAGGTTGATTTCAATCAATGGTGGAATATCATCTCAAGAAAACACCCCAAATAAATTGGAAATAGCAAAGCCACATGTTTCCAGTAAGAGAGGGACTTTAATGTTGGCTGAGAAGGTTGACGTTGGTAGAAGTTCCAATACGAAGGCTGAAATATTTCAATTTTTGGATAGTCGTGAAGATGATGGAGGAGGTGACTTTTTCAGTAAAAACAGAGACATCTTGTTGCCGAAACCAATTGGTAGAGGAAAACCAAAGAGTCATTCTACCAGAGCAAGGAAATCTTCAACAAAAAAATCATGGGGAGAAAATAAAATAGAGGAAGCCATGAACAAAAGAAATACCAAACTACCTGGGAGGTTTGAAACAATTCCTTTAGCAGATTCAAGACTATTCAAAAGTGATGTAAAGAGTAAGCGGGCTTCTGGAAACAGGACTAAGAAAAACCTTTCGAAGGACTTAGATGATCTAGCAAATGCGAAATCACTGGAAGATCAGGAAAAGGCTGATGTGGCTTTGAATGATGTTGGTCCAGATACTCAAATGGCTGTTGAAGCTATGGAGGCCCTGGTACAATGTTCACCTGCTAAAAGTTTATCAGCTGAAGGTCAACCTATGTTCAATAGAGATGAGAGCTGAGAAGTCTAGAATAACTAAAAGTCATTGAAGAAGAAGAGTTCTCCTCAGAGAGCTAGCAACATCCAGGAAGGTGTCACAACACGTTTCTAAAAAAAGAAAAGTAACTGACTTCAGTACCAAACCTCAGAAAGGAAGACTAAGAGGATCAAGATCCAAGAAAGTTCTGAGCCTATAGTAAAAGTGAAACCTAAGCAAAACAAAGTCTGTACCAGAGAAGAGCAAAGGTTCAAAGAAGCTTATCAACGAAAATAAGTACCATGGGGCACCTGTTGCTCACCGAACTAGGCATTGTTGTAGGAATGACCCTTCTGCATTTACCGAAGCTATCTAATAAACACTTGAGGAGTGGCAAGAAATTGACAGGTGACAGATCCACTATTGGGCAAGTGCAAAATAACCACATTGCTCCACTATCTAGGGATGAAAGCGCACAACGAACCAGTATAAATAATTTTCAAAACCTTGTAGCACACAGAGTTGAACCAACAACTGATGTTACATGCAGAGATTCCCATCACATCCCAAACGGCGAAGAACACAAACAAAAATGATACAGTCAACCGCTGCAGCTGCTGCAAATCATGAAATACCATCAGAAGTTGCAAGACCATGCAAGAAAAGGCGGATTTTCATAAGAAGTGTTTCTGACCTACTAAAGTATGCAAAGAGGGAACCTTCCCACGGAAGATCAGCTTCTATGATGTCCAGCATTATAGAAAAGTCATTAGCTGCTTCTCCTGTACTTAATTGTTCTGTAAGAGATGACAGGAAAACTTCTTCTGATGTCATTAACTCTGCAAAGAGACTGAAGGAATCCTCCCATGTTGAGGATACAAGCAAATCACCAAAAACGATCCTCAAATTCGAATAGTGCCATGAAAACACCTTCAAAAGTGGTTAATGAATTGTCACCCACTTTTAGTCCTGTGAATCCATCGAAAGGCTCAAGTAGAAGCTTGTCAAAAGCTTCTATTTGCGAAAGAGAATTGCTGAAGCTAGATCCTGAAAATGTGCTATCAAATCAGCAGAGAAAAGATTCCAGAAGAAGGAAGGATATGGCCAATGTCAGTATTTTATTCAGCCATCATTTGGATGACGATGTTATTAAGCGTCAAAAGAAGGTAAACTATATTTTCTCTCTATATATTCTTGTTAGTAATCATCACTTTGAATGAGGTATATTCATGATGTCCCATGCTGTAGATCTTGGCGCGCTTAGGAGTTTGTGAAGCATTTTCGATGGCCGATGCAACACACTTTGTTGCAGATACATTTTGCCGCACAAAGAATATGCTAGAAGCAATAACTCTTGGCAAGCCAGTAGTTACATCAATGTGGCTTGAAAATTGTGGACAAGCAGGCTGTTTTATTGATGAGAGGAAGTATATTCTGAGGGATGAAAAAAAAGGAAAAGGAGATAGGTTTCAGCATGCCTATATCACTGGCATCAGCTTGCAAACATCCTCTTCTGCTGGTACTGTGAAATTTGTAACCCTGTTTCATCTACGCCTGTCCTAGATTCTTTTTTTTTAACTGAAAAATCATTTACAGGGAAAAAGAGTCTTTGTAACTTCAAATGTGAAACCAAGTCAAGTAGTGGTGACTAGCTTGGTTAAAGCATCATCGGGGCAGGTCAGCCTTATTTTATTTTCCAACATATTTAAGCTTTTGTTTGTATTTGAAATTTGAATTACATGTTAACAATGACTGGATTAGTTATATAACAATTGTTTTGTAGGAAACAGTAAGGGGTTTCCTACTGGTTGATATGACAAACTGATATAGCTTATTAACAAAAATATAAATACAACAAGACTGTTTTGAAACAAATAAACTAGGACAACCTGGTACACCAAAAGTCGAGTAAACTGGTTATCACGATAAACGGTTGATGAATCATTTTATACAGTAAAACAGTAGTTTTTTTTCCTTGTATGTGATATATAATAGCATTTGCATGTTTGTTATTACTGCTCTTGAGTTGAAAATCTTCTAACTGATCTCATGAAGTTCTTTAGCATTTTCAACACGCTTCATGGTTTCTATTAGCAAACTACTCCCTCTGCTCCAAGTTGTAAGCAGTTTTGTTTTTTCTAGGTACATAGCTTTCGCTATGCACCTAGATATACATTTTCTAGATGCATAGTAAAAGCATATCTAGGTGCATAGCAAAAGCTATACAACTAGAAAAGTCAGTTCCTTATGAATACCCAGCCTGCTGCTTAATTTTGGTAAACCAATAAAGTAGGAAACTTTCCAATATAAGGCAATTGTTGTTACACTTGTCATTTGTATGTTGCTTGCAGTTGCCCTTAGAACATTGAAAACCCATTTTTTAAATCAAAATACGGAAGTCATATCCATCGCTGTATTAGTAAGCATTCTGATGCAATCGGTCATGTGTTACTGAATACTTGAATAATGAAACTGAACTTTGGGTTTTGTGTAACACATCAACCAGCTAATGGCTCTAAAGTTTTACTTTCACTGAATATATGTGGAATGTCTAAATACATCTTTCTTTTAAAAATTACAGATTATGTTTTTACTCCTCCATCTCAAATTATAAGTCATTCTAAGAATCTTGGAGAGTCAAAGCATCTTAACTTTGATCAAATTTGGACTGGCAGGAGTAGTATACAAACATGCAGCACTGAATTTTTTCAGTTGGTTTTCTTTTTTCGCTTCTCTTACGTTTTTAATGTTGTACTGTTTAACTGTCTTCCTCTGATACATTAAGTGGACAATAAGGAAAAAAAGTTATCTTTCACGCCATCAGGTTACTTGATTTGGTTCAAATTTTGACTAATACCGTCTTCAAACAGACGCAAAAATAATTACATCCATGTTAAGTACTCTGTACAGGATCAAATTTATGCAATTTTCCATCCATGCTTGTGAAGTTTGAACCAAGTTGGGAACTTGGGATATGAATTCAAGATTGTATTATGCCCTTGGGTGACCTGTACACTGTTTTTGAAGTGACAAATCAAATGGGATTTGTCTCAATGGCCACTGTTTGGCACAACATACCTAACCTTTATTTTTGGTTTTGCAGCCACTAGAGAGGGTAGGACGATCAATAATGAAGGAAAAGGAAGTACCTCCTGACCTACTGGTTGTCTCATGTGAAGAAGACTATGAAACTTGTGCGCCACTGCTCAAGAAAGGTCAGATATACTACACCATACTATTTTCTTCTCAGGATTGGGCAGTTGGCTAATTTACATGAGTACCCAACAGGTGCAAGTGTTTTCAGCGTGGAGCTTCTACTAAACGGTATAGTCATTCAGAAGCTGGAGTATGAGAGGTGAGAGAACCTAAGTTTACTTGAACCATGCATTCTCTGCATTAGTTTTCCTACATAGATGAACATTCTTCTCTGTTGATATTTGTGCAGGCATCGCCTTTTCATGGATCGAGTCAAACAGACCCGCTCGTCGTGGTGGTTGAAGGACACTGTGCAAGACCGGTTTGTCCCTGTATCCAAGCGTCCTAGTAGCTAGGGGACCAAGGATCGTGCACAAGTTTTCAACTGAATCATGCTCCTGGTTCTCGAGCTTTAGCACCTCAAGACCACTGTATATGTAAGCCATGCTAAACTATTCCTGCTTGTCACCTGGCCTCTCCAGTTCTAGGCCAGTGTAAATGTATGTGCCGCAGGTGCATCTATCCTGTGCTGGCTGAGCAATGCGGGCCTAATCTTGTTTTCCTCGCCTGTAAATTTTGTAATGTAGGTGTTCATATGTGTTGTAGCCTGTTTTTTCTTTTCTTTTCGTTTCGTTCCAGCTCTTCTGAAAACATGTTTACCTGACAATTGGAAAGCTGTAGCTGCTGAGTTGAAGTGACAATGTGCCAAAAAATAGCCACAAGTGATCAGTCAAACGATTGAAGACCGACAAACTTGCTTGTTGTAAACTCCTATTATCTTGTTCAGATAATTAATCTTGCTGTTATCTTGTTTCTGGCAAGCTTGCTAGCTGTAAACTCCTATCAGGCAAGGAATCTACTACCCGAACACAATATATGAGTGCTTGAATTGAACCACGACTGAAACTCCTATCAGTCCATGAACCGCGGCTTCTCTTCCAGTCGCTGTCACCTGTGGGCTGTGGCCGCGGTGAAACTGGGTACCTCGAGGAGCCCGATCGTACACGACAAGGATATCTCGAGGTACGTACGATTCCAAGTTTGTTAGACATGGATCGATCTTCTCCCCAATTCGCACAATCGAGTCGTTGAGCAAGGCAACTGTGATCAGGATCATAACCCACGCGGGTCATGGTACAACACGATGGAAACGATGATCGATCACGGATGGCTCATTAGTCAACACGGCGGTGTTAGAGTCCACCCAGACAGGCGGTTCATGCTCCAATGCGAGGGAAACAACGAAACGATCATGGACAAATCATAAGAGAAAACAGTTGTGTTAGTACAAACAAACCCACAGGCGGGTCGTGCTCCAATGCGATGGAAACAATGTCCTCGTCATGGACGGATCATAAGCCAATACAAAGATGTGGTGTACGCCAGTCGGTCACATATCTGATAGTAAGGGCTACGAGCATCTCTGCCGAGTGCTTAGAGATGATGTGAAATACATTGGAGGCAATCACTTCTAAAGACCATATGATCTAATTCACTCTGCTAGGACATATTTTCAAACTTAATAATTTAGAAGTGATTGATGTTTGTAGTATTTGACGAAATTTTATCCTAAATGATATGTGTTTTGTCACCAGAGTGACTTCGTTATTCCTAGAATAAATAAATAAAATAAAAACATGAAACAGCATAAAGTCTCTCTCTATATAATATATAGATATTTCCAGATTATTTTAATCGGCCAAGGGTAGAAACACATGTATCCCGGAATAGATCGAGATGAGCACATCCATGCGGGTACATAGGAACGTGGCATCCATAGGGATACCTGCTTATTATTTATTACCGTGACACACACAGCCCACGGACTTTTAAACTGCATGCAGGTGCATGGTCACTCAGCAACGGAAGCCATACGGGCACTGCCGTTGCAGAGACGATCACATTCATCGCTGCAGCGTTCCATGTCGATTTTCATACCTTCACCGATAAAATTAAAAACTGGTTAGAAATAGTACAAAACGTGTGTTTGAAAAACAAATTTCGTTAGTTTCCCGGCGCACAAATAATTTAAATTAATCTATCTATCTAAGAAGTTAATTTACCATCGGTCATGGTAGTGTCACTGTCGTCGACACAAGCAGAAGACATGCATCCCAAGTTGCAGTACTGAATAGCATCCGGTTCACCTGCACGCATGCACACCAAATATAATATCTCTCTCTATATATATTGTTATGCAGAAAAACTCTATTAATTAAACAAGATGGAAAGATTGAGTTTTCTCTGTAATTTTTATTACCGGACTCTTGAAGGTTAAGATTGAGATAGTCCCTTGGGCATGTCCTGCCAGATACGATTTTACAACCGCACGCATTTGCACAGGCTTGCCGGGGGCCCTTGAGACGGCACAAGTTGTAGCAGTTTCTCTTCGTGGTGGTCTTGCAGCAACTCTTGGCCTCTACATGGACCTGTTCCAGGATTAGCCCTAGTACCAGCACACACACGATTACACTCTTAAGACCCTTGCTTATTGCCATGTCCAGCTGCCTGCGCGCTAGTAGCTGTTGCAAAACGGAGAAATGACTTGGGTTTGGATGCAGAGACGAGCGAACTGCGTGGCTTCTATTTATAGATGGAGATCGAGATTATGGGACGGTAACGGTTGGCAGCTGGCTGGGCGTGAATATACGCGAGCGAGTGCTGCATGCAGCTCTACGTGGCTACGTACGTGACACGTGTGATACAGCTAGCAATGTCCTACGTGTGCGCACGTGTGATACACGGCAAGGCAATGTCCTACGTGTGCGTGCAAGTACACCAATTTTTTTTCTTAATCAAAGCGGCTAGTTTCGGCAGCTGCTCAGCGTATCCACGACAGCAAAACTGTTTTGTCTCGCGTTGGATCTCAGTTCTACGGTTCTCCTTCAACTCACCGATGTCTTGTTATTAAAGAGGCTATATAGGCTCAGCGAGTCATCAGCATCAGCGGCCGCTCAACGTATTCATTTCATCACAACAAAATTGTTTTGTTTTATCTCGTTGGATCCCAGGTCGTCGACGGTTCTTCTCGGGGGTGGATTTGGGCCTCGGCTGCCTGGGCTACAGCCCGAGGTGAGGCCTTTAATAAAAAATACGTTAAAAGGCTTGGCAGCTCAATAAGAATACAGCCCAACTACAGCTCTGGACGCAAGTGAGCAGTGCGACCCTTTGTCTGTCGCGCAATCAGAAACAAACACAATCTAACGTGATTCTTTGGCACCGTGATCGGATCACATGTACGTGGAATCACTTCAACCAAACAGCACGTAAGTTGTACCACCTGCACACTAGCTTACGTCTCATACTTACAGCACGCCTTCCACTAAAAAACAAAACAAGTTTACAACTACAAATTTTCTTTCGTGTAAAATGATCAATCTTCTAGCTCAAAGGTATATAAGGCCTTAGTGTAATAGTAGTAGAAATGCACTGTGTGTGTTGATGATGGTTTCTATACTCATTAAATGACTTGCCACATAGGCAAAATGATGACATGAAACGTAATTAATGAAAAAGAGCACAAATTATAGAAATGGTTTCCTTGTGAAGAAACCATGCCTACACTTCGCCCAATGCACAAGAAATAATGAAACGCCTTTGTGAAGAAACCACTAGTTGCTAGGAGACTCATGTCACGTTTCTATTGGAGGAAGAACATAAAGTTAGGATAGAGAAAGTGAATAAAATTATTACTTGACACCTCCATTGTAGAATATAGTTTCTATAGATGATTTCGTGCTATGTAAACCATGTGGGTTTCTTCCATTGGGAATGCCCTTAGGGCACTTACAATACAGAAACTATCATAGTTTCTATCGACATTAATTGTGCTTCCACCTAAGCGTTTTGTTGATGTGACATGGTAGTTATTGAAGAGAGAAAGTAAAAATCATAGTAACTTGAGTCTAAGTTAGAAACCATATCTACACAAGATCCAAGACATGAATGTATGTGATTGGTAGAGAATGCATGTGATTGGATACAAAATTATTCTTTAGAAACTATACATTGGGATCATAGTTTTTATACGTAGTGTCTCAGAAATCAATAGGGATAGAAACTATTTGTAGTTTCTAACATTGAGACTGCCCTTATAAAACATGAGTTTTAATTTCAAATAATTGATTTAGAATATCCATTAGATATCCACGGAAACCCAAACCCGAAAAAAAAAAACCGTGGGTGAAAATTCATCGCCAAAACCCAAACCGGCGGGACCCAAAACTGTGGATATCTACCCCGAATCCGATCCGCTACCATCCTTAAGCTCAAGAGGAGCTTGATGGATGCGATCCAGGATTGAGAAGGCCAAGTGGGCATGTTGAAATCTAATTAATTTGATTGAAATAAGGTTAGCCAAATAAATCTAATTTAATCGATATGGCTAGCTTATTATAATTCGTGTTGATAGTTCATATGATCATGCAACAAGTTATTAACATATATTTAATTTAATTGAAATAAGGTTATATCAAATCCACTTTATAATCTAACAAAAAAATATAGCTAGCTCATTATAATTGGTGTGGATATTTTCATATGATCACTCAACAAGTTATACGTCCCTTGAAACATGAAGACATCTTTATTAATAAAGTAACATTAGATAAAAATAAAGGATTTTCTGAATTTCTGATTTTTCTCCTTCCATTCCAAGTAACTCTGTTTTTTCAATACACTTTTCACCATTTTCTTTTTAATTCCTTGGCTTCCCCAATACTCTCTCTTTTTTTAAAATAAGTGTCATTCTCACTTTTGAAAAGTTAGATTGTTGGGTGAATAATCAAACCAACACTTTATTTATAAAACCTTTATTGAATAATCAAACCAACACTTTATCAACATGGCTTTTTACAAAAGGTTTCCGGGGGTATTTATAGGGGGCGACCGTAATAATGGAAAATTTACATAATCTTGTATTCCAAAATTTCCATCTTATTCTTGAATCGAAGTTGTTCTTGCCATCTTCGCTTTATCGGTTTCTTGTACTTGGTCCTTCTTGTATTTTCCAAATGAAGTTGTTATCTTCAACTTCGCTGGCGATGTTTGAGGCTCTATGCTTTCTTCTCGATTCTTCCTTCTTTCTCTGCGAAGTCACCGCATTCCCTTCGCGAGCTCTATCCGAATGTGTCTTGGATTGATGTTTTATTTCCGCCCGAAGTTACTTGAATTATCCTACAAACTTCAAAGTTTGGGATGAAGTTTTAAGAAATCAAAGTTAGTACCCAACATAAATACTTTTAACTTTGACAAAATCCATACAAGAAATTACTAATATTTATTTATAATACATAATTAGTGTCATGATCATTAAACCTATTTTATATAAATAAAAAATTATTTAAAAATTATTTGAATTGAAAATATAAATGGCATTAATAATTTCTATAAATAAAGGAGAGAGGGAAAGAGAGAGAGAGAGGGGAAGCGGGTTGTAAGCTTTACAAGGCTTAGACACAAGAATCAAGAAGCTACGTGAGGCAGGATAAGTGGGCCCTAATATTAAATGTTGCGACCTTAATTTAGCCAAAGATATGTACGCAAAAGAATTACATACTTATTATAATTCTAGTTCACTTAAGAACGAGGATCGCCCCAAGCTATGGGTACCAAAAAATAGTTGGTTCATGTTCCAAGTTATCGATCTAACATTCCAAAAAGATATATCCCTTTCGAACCGAAGCTTAAAATTGATTATCGACGTCCCCACGTGTGCCCGTTTCTCGTACCTACGTACCAAGAATTTTTGTGACTGTGGTCATGACTATCAATTGACGTTGACAGATGAATCGTGTAGCAAATCTGTTTCAATGAAAATTGATCGGCGAGTTCGCAAGAAGCCAAGGCCTGACCTAAATCACCTGCCATGGCGAGCGGCGGATAACGCGGGACGAGGGAGCTCGTGCGTGCGCGGTGGGGAAGCGAGGAAGAATCAGGGGAGGTGCCAGTGCCACGGTTTCAGCGCCACCACCGCACGCTTGTTTTCGGGCGCGGTGAAAACCAGCCCTGCACCGCACCCGCAGCAGCGGAATGTCACCGTCCGCTCGCTGGATCCTCCTCCACTGCGTCTCCGGGCCTCGGCAGACGTTAATTCCTCACTCTGCCGCCAAATTTACCACGCCGCCGCTGCCAGCTTGTTCAACTAAAGTCCAGCACTGCACCCATGTTCTTCCTTGGTACTATGCAAACAACAGCCCTCACCACGGTTTCACAGATGATCATGATCTCGGTTTATTTGGGCCATCCATAAGATGCCCGTGCAGTGCCCGTCACTCGTACACTGTCACACGTTGATACGCCATCGTTACCGGTTCTCTGCTCCCTCCAATGGGCTAATACGCCATCGTGACCAGTTCTCTGCTCCCTCCAATGGTTCCGCTATTATAATACTAGAGATTATAATTACTATTATTGTTTATTACTCGTCTCTGTGAGGCGTGTGCGTACGCAACCAAAGTACCAAACAAACAAACTTTCACTGCGCTCGCTGTCGTTTCTTGTCTGCAGCTAGCCTAGCAGTAGTACTACGCACAGATCAGCAGTTTACAATCTCATGGACCACATGTACCACAGTACCACGACGCAGACAAACGGTACACATATCATGTGTACAGTAGTGGTAGCTGCATCAAATGCGGAATCAAGAGATAATAATCGAGACACCAAACAAAAAGCCAGCCATTTTAAGCCACGGAACAGTGTTTTACTCTCACAGAATCAGCCGCAGAAATCATCAACCTACAAAATAGGCCTCTACTGTACGCTGCAACATTCCTTCTATAACCTCTTTCCCAGAGCATCTCCATCAAGCTGGTACAAAATAGGACGAAGGGATGCTGGCAGCTTCCACCGGTGGGCGCGCGGCGGCGATGGGGCCTCGGCCCGAGCCTAAAGATGTCCATTGGGCCCGTGACCCGCGGCGTCCGGGGGCTCCGGTAAAGCGGCCCGTGCTGGCCCGCCCGGCCCGGCTGCGGCGGGCGCTACGGCGGCGGCGGCGATCGGCGGGCGGGCCATGGGGCGACCTCGGCCTGCACGGAGGCGGCGGCCCCCGTTAGCCCGCACAGCCGTCAACGGCCGGCCTTTGCTAAAGCCCGATATATAAAGCTTGCCGGCGCCTAACCCCTAATCCCACCCTCCCCCCCCCATTCATTCCCACGCCCACATCTCTCTGTCTCCTCCCCTCGAGACCCTAACCACCCTTCGCACTGGCCTCGCTCATGCCGCCGGCTTCGGTGGAGAGGATCCCGACGTCCTAGCCGCGTAATAACGTCCGCCGTATCCGGTGTTGCCGCTCCTTGCCCCTCGAACCCTAATCCCCACCTCTTTGGCCTCGCTCGCCCGGCCTCGGCGCCGGTGGAGTGGATCGGCGTCCTCGCCGGTGAGCCGACGTCCTTCGTCGGATCTGCTTTGTCTTCAGCGACGGATCTGCCCTCGCCGCTGGATCTATTTTCTCGCCGTCGGATCACGGTGTCCTCGCTCCGCCGTCGGCCTTCGGTCTTGCGGCGGATCACGCCCTCCTCGCCGGAAAAGCCGGTGACTTTTCCTTTACTCCTTATTACTCTAATCTCCTTTCTCCTCCCCCTCCTCTTTTGTTCTTTCCGACGCCATGTGAGTCGCAGTTCAAGCTCAATCATTTTTCTTCGTCCCCTCCCGTCGAACCTCACCTTTCTCTGTCTTCTCCTCCCTGTGTCCCTCTGCATTTCCGGCCCAGGGCTCCGTCCGTCGCGGAGGTAACCTTCTTCCTCATCCATTTCTTCCTCCTCTGTTTCTTCCTGCTCCCTTTCTTCCTCCTCTTGAACCTCACCTTTATCGTTTTACATTTTTCGAGGTTGAGTTGGGTGCACGGCCGAGAGTCCTCCTCCTCCCATTTGCGGAGTGGACATGGCCGGCGGCCTCCTCAAGCGGCGTTGAGGGCGGTCTTTGGCGATGCCGGTCGTTGCGTGGCGTGGCCGGGAAATGGACTCGCAACGCGGGGTCCGGCGCTGATTGTCGGCGTCCGGCGGCGTCGGCGGCGATGTCCATGACCCGACCGGTGCTTTCGGACGACGACACGGAGGTCGAGGCAGCGACAACCTATGTGAGGATGCCGCCGCCTTTGCTCGGCATTCCGTCGTCGACGATGATGTCGAGGGCGCAGGACGCCGACGCATTAATCGACACTCCAACTCAATCCGTAAGAACAAATCGGATTTTGGGACCGGGTTTGATGAGGTAAAGGATGGTGATGGGTCGTCGGCCGTTCGCATTGCAGCTATCGTAAACATTGTTCTAAGAGGTACACCGCTATACCGCTAATGGAACCGGTCATTTAAGGCGTCACATGAAAAAATGTCGGATGTTGAAGAACCATTTCGATATTCATCCGTTTTGAATCGTGATTTAAATGATTTTGAAACTGTCAAACTTCTTTGATTTTAATCTCGAAACTTTGAAGCTGTATAGTGTATTGTATACATGGTTATAATCGAAACACCGAACTAAAGCGTAAAAAAATACAAGGTACAAAAATGACAAAGAACGGGAAGGCGTGGCCCGATCAAGAGATCGATAGCGAGTGGCCCGTGGGCGATAAAATGACCCTCGGACCGGGCCATGGGCGAGGGCGCGCCCGAAGCCCGTAGGTGGCGCGGCCCGTGTGGCCCGTAGCCCGTAGCGGCCCGTAGCGGGCGGCCGGTCCGCCCGAAGGGCCACGGGCGGTACCGGCCGGCCCGTTGGACATCTATAGCCGAGCCTCACCGTACGACGCCTCCCTGCCCTTCTCTCGACGGCACGCCAATCGCCATGGATCAGATCACACACACAGTGGGCGGTAACAGCATCCAACCAAGCGCTGCACATCACGCTGGCTAATTAATGGACGGATCTGATCTGGCTAGAGCGCAGGGAACACACCAACTGAAGAATGACTGTGTCCGAGAGGTAAGTGTTGGTACGAAAGGAACAAAAGCCGTGTTGTGAGCACAAACAAAGGTGACGGTGGTTAACTGTCACAGCTGATGTGCTACTGTACATATTCAATGGCGGCTGTCCCGATGACACCAACCGCAACCGGAAACACAAACAGGAGTTTACACCACCAGTATTGCAACAACGGCGAAGAACTCTGAACAACTCGATCGCGAGAGGATCTACTGGCTACTGCTGTGAAAATGTTCGTTGCTTTTCTCTCTGTGGCTACCCAGCGGCGTCACTTTCGTTTCGTCCCAGTCCCACTGCACGCGCCCGGCCAGGCCCTGGTTTTTCTGTGCCACCGTCGCTTTCCGGCTCCTGCTTTACGCTTTCCGGCGGGGGAGGGCACGTCGTCGTCAACCACTGTTCACCGGGGTCCATTCGTACCGGCCGGCGCCGAGCGGCATACCCCGTGCGACGTCGAAGTTGTACCTGTGTGGGAGAACAGAACACAAGAGAGCCCCAAGTTAGCGCCCACGGCGGAACGTACTGGTACGTGCTGGAAGCTGGGGCCTGGGAGTCTTGACGACCACCGCCACCGGTCGCCGGATCGGACGAAATGCGCAGCGGACGACGACGGTGTGCAGTGAATTACTGTATTAATTCCATCCACTTACTTGGCGGCGAAGCGTTCGGCCTGCGCCTTCTCCGCGGCCACGAAGAAGTCGTCGATCTCTCGTGCCGATGGCATCATCATTGATCTTCTGCAAGCCGCCACCGCGTTCGTTGTCGCGGTGGTGGACAAAGTCGCCGTCCGACGGTGGCTCTTTGGGTCATCGTCCGTGGTCTGACTCCACTCCTCGTCGCTGAGATCTACCGGTGGCCGGCTCGACGGCGTCGTCTCCCTCCTGATTAATTATTCATGGGGGATAAATAATAATCGTTCGTGAGAAAAAGCGGCATGGACGATGTTGAATTCCCGGGAATTCAGGAGGAGCGCAGCTCACCTCTCGCGGCGGCGCCCGGCCGAGTCGCTGACGACGCTCTCGACGTCGCACTCGCAGTCGTCGCGTGCCTGTAGCAAGACCAAGAAACCACAATCAAATACACGGATAATTCAGCGGCGTACGCCATGTGTGTGAATTGCATTGCATTGCATTTGTAGTGTAGCTAGGGCACCCGCGCCCCGCTCACCCACCTCCTCCGCTTCGGCGCCACCGCTCCTCCCTAGCCGGTGCCACGGCTGCCAGGACGACGACGACGTCCACCGAAGACGCCGTGCTGGAGCACCTCGAGATCCCAGCGACGACGTCCACCGGCTCTACGGAAGCTCCAGGACGTTCCCGTTCTACCGCCGCCACAGGCGACGGCGACACTACCGGACAGTGCACCTCGCCGGCGGGCATGAACAGCCTCCTACTCCGCAGCTCCAGGTAGCAGCACCCTGCAGGCGCTGCCCCGCCGCCGTCGTTCCCACTCACCGCCGCCTCGGTTTCCACACGTCCTGTTACCTGCTTCCTCGGCCTCTTCGGCGCCGGTGCCTCCTCCGCCTCCACCTCCGCCGCCGCAGCAGCAGCACTCGCGTGGGGAGCGGAGCGGGCTCGCGTCCTCACGCCAAGCTCCACGACCGGCGGCGTCGTCCTCCCCACGCTGCGCTTCCTCATGTACTTCCCCATCCAGGACGACTCTGGGCAAAGCAGAGGACCTCCCTTCCTCTCGCACACGACGGCGCACGCACGGGCCGGAAACGCACGCACGCGCACTGGTGGCCTCGATCGGGCCTCCTTTTTATCTTTCCAGCCACGGTCCACGGGAAGGGAAGGCGGTCGTCGACGCCTCCGGTCAGAGGTCTCAGATCCGGATCCGACGGCTGAGAGACGCCGTAGCCCCACGCGCCGTTATTCGCGGGGGGCACGCTCCGGCCGTTGGGACAACGCCTCCCACAACGGCGCGGGCGCCTTTGCCTCTCTTCCCGTTCCGTGCCGTGCCGTTTCCCGACGACACGAAACAGAACGCCATGATTGCTGGATTGGACGGTTGGGGCATTCGAATTTCGAATTCAGAGCTCGGGCGTCAGGGCAGATTGGCATGGGCGTGCGCGTGCGCATGGCGTACGTGATCGACCGGCCGAGGGGCCCATGGAAAGCTCTTCTCATGTCATGCACCGCGAGTAAATGCTGGCACGTGCGTTTGCGTCCTCGCAACCGTGCGGCCGGCCGGCCTCGCCTAGCCGTTTGTTTCCGTGCCGTCTTGCGTGATGGACGAACACGAGTGTGCCTCGTGCGTGCCTTCGCTTTTCCGATTCCACCGGCGCCGTATACCACAGTGAGGAGCGGCGCGTGGACCGTTGTCCGTGGATGTGGCCAGATTCTTACCGTTACGAAAATCTCTTCTGCCACGTCTGGATACGATTTGTATAGTACACTGGCCGGGCTGAAGGTGGCAGCAGGTGCGTGTGCGTGTGTGAGGCGACATGCGACAACGCCGTCCGGCCGTCTCCGGCCACGTCTGCAGCCGCCGCGATCTGCCTCGTGGCATGGGCAGGGGCGCAGGGCACAAGCACGAGCGGGTCGCGCCGCGCGTCGCGTCCCGGTCCCGGTCCCGGCTCATTGAGGCTCGCAGAGTCGCAGTCGCAGTTAACTCCGGTCGCTGCGGCATTGCATTTGCAGATCCAACGCAATCCAACAAGTGGAGTGCATGCGGACGGCCGACGCCCGCCGCCGCGTCGTCGCCGTCGTCGTCCAAGGACCCGTCAGTTCGTTGCTTGCGTGGCATTGTTGGGCCACGTAGCACGTACGTATGCGAACGTGTGCACGTAACCGTACTGTCCCTTTACCTTACGCGCGCCAACTGCGGCATCAATGCTCGATCAAACATATCCGGATGAGTGTGACTTTGTTTATTATTCTGGAGCATACTCCAAATGATTTTTGCAGCGAAGAAACTTCTACGCGCATGCATGCACGGGAGATTTCACGTTATTAACGAGGGTTCCTCGCCCTCAAGAGTGCTCAACTGAATGTGTGCCTTTGTATGGGGAAAGCTAAGGATGCACAAGCGTTGTTTCAATTCTTCAGGTGCTTGTCGCTGCCCTTCTGCATCGATGTTTTGCCTTTATCGGAGATTCTACCAAACTGTTAGTACATTTCAGAAAGGAAGCGTCTCTATCCGTCATCTCCACAATTTGGATTCTGGTGCGCTCCTTGTCTAGCACGGTGTCAAAGGTAGAGTTGCATTTATTTGCAAATTGCCATATGCAAGCCCTCCTTCCGCAAGCGTGCATATATGTTTTGTGTATCTAGGCATCATGACAAATTGTTTGTTTGTTTGTTTGTCTGTTTAAGTGCTTTTGTTGCTAGTATAGTGATCAGGGCCGGGGATGGTATTATAGCAACTCCAACAAAGATGACTAAACTTAATAGTCAAATTTCAATGTCTAGTCATTTTGTAAAATAAAAAACTTCTAAAAAAAAAGAGATCCACAACAGCCTGATTGCTATTTTACAAAGTTAGATAGCAAATGACTATGGCCGGCTATATATGGTCTTGAGATTTTCGGAATAACATATTTGCTATTTTACAAAACGATATAACACATTTATTGGAGTTTGATTTTTCCTTTAAAGATTCATAAATAGTCTACCTAACAAAGATAACACATCTATGGATAACACATCTCTTGGAATCGTTGTTCTTAGCGTACAACTAAGTTACCGTCTAGCTAGGTTCTCAGAAGGAAGGATATATGCAGAAGGAAGGATATATGCATGCATGCATGTGCCATCCACCACTGTGCACCCTTGGATTAACATAACCTTTGTCTTCGTCGTCGTTTAATTTCTTCTCCTAGCTAGTCCAAAGGATCAAATCATCAAATGATAGATGTCCTACTAGCTAAACATCAAAACATGTTTTTTAGGCGGCATTGATTCTTAATCAAAAAGCTAAAGATTATGCTAACGGAGTCACATGTGTGCTAATTCCTCGATCTTTAGATAAGATTACCGGTTCGAAAGAAAATCGTTCACAAGCAGTCTTGCTCCCGAGTTTCTGACATCATCTGCAAGACACAGCTCCCATGTATCTGGACTCAGGATTAATTAATTTTGATAAATAAAACGGGACTACTAATGGAGGGAGTACCTATCAATAGGGATGAAAATGGATCGGATCGGATCGGATAATGACTCTCCCATATCCTAATCCTCTTTTTCTAATCGGTTTTGAAGCGGATCGGATATTACGTGGATTGAATGCTAATACGGATTTTTAGGATGTCGGAAATGGTGCGGGTTCGGACCGGTGTCGGAGCGGAAGCGGACTTTTAGAAGTCGGATAAAATATGCTTACATATTGTTTTTTATAATAGGAACAATTTTTTAACCAAACTCATAAAGTGGCAATACGATGTTTTATCCAAAGTCGTAAAGTAAATATTCTTAATTAAGTAAAACATCGCCTTCACTCTTTGGCAACTACTAGTCCTCCGCTTTATGTCTTTACTAGTCCTCAATCCTCATCTTCCTTGCCGCCAGCCAATGTGCGTGAGTACGTCGTACACGATCGTCGAGCGGAAATTACTGGCCAAAGGCGTGAGTGCGTCTGTGCTGTGCGTGCGTGAGTATAGGACTGCGTATTAGGCAAATTGTAAATAGGAAATAGAGAATCACACGGCACCCACCCAGCATTGTGGCGTTGCCTAATACCCACCAGCTAAATTAGGTAAATATAAGCAATCAATGGAATACCATTCTATATATAACAAAAGATATACTTAAAAATTAAAATATTGGGCTGCTTAAAATATTCGGATTATCCTATTATAAGCATCGGATAATCCACGTTTAATTATCGGATAATCCATATCCGCCCGGATTTTGCCAATACCATATCCTACACCGCATCCGCATATAGTCGGATTCGGATTATCAAGATCCAGCGGATATTAAAAACACTTTCCACATCCTTAAAATTCGGATTCGGATCGGTCGCGGAGGATTATCCATACCGCTTTCATCCCTACCTATCAATCCGTAGACTAGAACGAAACACACATGTGCCTAGTAGAAGATAACCTGTGCCAATTAGGCAAGTACTATGAAGACGCCACAACCAAATCTTGTGTATTTTTCTTGTGAAGGATACCTACGCACGGAGCTAATGAAAAGTGAAAACCAAGAAGATAACTCACAAAGAAGATGAATTTTCTTTTTCATATATCATTTCTACGTAACCAAATCGACCAACTCCTTGTAGAACAGAAGGAAATAATTATCAGTCCTTTCACTCCAATTGTCGAAATATTTGACGCTACAAGCTAAGGTTTAGGTAGACCTGGCCACCTGAATTATTACTGACCAATTTGCAAATGTGAATCGACAATCAAAGAAGAAGTGTCTATATAATTGTCTTTTTCTTTTGGGACCAAAACTACTCCTACATGTTTTGCTACGTAGTTACTCGTATTGGAGTACTTTTGGACTGAGAATAGCTACACGCCTAGACTTCTAGAGCTCGCCTAATGTGCGCAACAAGTTGAAGGGGTAAAGTGAACATCAGAGCACAACTTGATATATACTGTATATCACTATATTTACTATTGGAGTAACTTTGGATTGAGAATAGGTACACGCCTACTTACACTTCTACAGCATGCATGCTTGGATTACTGAGTCAGCAGGGAGTACAATGGCTGATTGAAGCGAAACAAACCACGAGGCAGACAGTGCTAGTCCACTCCAATCATGTGCCTAGGCCTAGCGTAGAGTAGTCTGGGGACGGGCGGGAGCGAACGGGATCGCACTGCCCTGCAAACCTGAAGGAACAGTTTCAGCTTCGACTTCCCGGAGTCATTTTCCTGTGGGGCCACGCGCGCTAATACAGCAAGGCCGGCTATGCATCTCTCCCACTGTCCCCGCCGGATGGCGGATGCCAATGCCATGGCCGGCCGCGCCATCAGGCCAAGGATTCATGACGCCGGCAGCCGCGCAGGAAAGACAGCAGGTTTAGCGGTCCACTGTGCCCGCACATGTAACGCTTCCCTACCAAGCTCTGCCTCGGCTCGTGGTGTTGCCCATGGCCATGGCCAGCTCTGCAGCAGTTAACCGCCGATTTGCTTCTCTGCTGCTGGCGTCGTGGTGGTGCTGCCCATGGCCAGCTCTGCCTCTACCCTGTGCATGCTTCGGTTCTGTGCCTCGGAAGATTTTATTACCGGGATCCGCGCTGCACTCGCATTCACACACTTTGTCCGGTCGGAACTTTAGGAGCAATGCTATGTTATTATTATCTGAAGTGTGCATGTTCATTCGATATCTCTAATCATCTTGGTCGCTCACATATAGTTTTCTTTTAAAAGGGTTAGTTTTTTTACTGATAATGCAGAACTCTTACAACCAAACCCCTCACTGGTACACCTGAAACAAAATAAAATTACACATAAGACCATTACAGGAGCATCAAGTGCCCTTCGCCGTCACCGACCTTTGCTGCCGCAGCCTAGACCCCCTCCGTCACCCGCGATGATGAAGATCCACAATGAATCTTCTGGTCGATTCCAAATTCGACAAATGGAATTAAACTTTGGAGCACATCAACAGCACACAATGTTGTTCAAACGTTAAACGCCTCGGGCAAATCCCACTTTCACCGGAAACAAATGCCACTCGCAACATCGACATGATCTGGCCAGCATGTAGCAATCTCACAAAAGGGGATCCAAGAGCACCTACCTGCAAACAGGAGCAAGTGGAGCCTTAACCTCCAATGGAAGAACAAAAACCCGATGAACACTGCACTGGTAAAAGCAAGTCTCTTTCGAACAACAACCATGTTGTAGGATACGGATTCGGCGATGCCATTGATGAGAAGGCTGCATACAACCTAGAGAAGCACATAGAAGATTCGAGCACGACGCATAAGAAGAAAACGAAGAAAAACTCAACGGTCCTAAACCTCCTGCAGATGATATTGTCATTGTGTTCCTCCTGCCCACAGACCAGCACAGGAACCCATCCACCATCGACATGGACGATGTCGGAGAAGCTCTAGAAGATCTCCAACCCTAAACTACTGTGACAATAGGAAATGTACAATCCCCCCCATGGATCTACAGCTCCCTAGCTCATCGACCGACACCCAAAAAAGGCCACCATTGGTGAGGAAGCTGGCGGATTCGGCGGTGCTACCAAGTATCACATGGGAGTTGCCCCTTTCCCTACTATATAGAGGAAGAGAATGCTTCGAGAGAGGACCGCACAAAGCGAAGAACTAAGGGTTAATTGGAATCATACCATTGCTGACAGTCCAGTGCGTGAACACGGTGTAATCTTAGTGAATGCACTGGCACAAAGTGCCCCAAAAAAACAACTGCTCCGTATTCAGGACTCTTGTACACATGGTAACCCTATACCATGTACTCTCTCTTTCTCTCTCTAACCTATTGGTCCTACCAAATGGATAAGTTGGGTCATCTAACCCTATACGGTTATACCATATTGTACTCTTTCCATTCTAGAAGTATGTTTTCAAAAGCTCCAGAACGAACTCTTTTTCAGGATGGAGGGAGTATCGAACCCTTTTTCAGTTAACTTTTGCATTATCTTTTAGGGTCATCTTAAATTACTCTTAAATTTGCCGCAGCAACGTTGGGAAAAATCACCTAGTCGCTAGTAAACAATAGAGGTCACATCTTCTTTAAGAAAGCTGTCAATGATTGGGCCTAATCAGGAGTTGGAAGCTCTGGTCCACGCATCCACTAGTCTTGGTTGTCTAGAACTCCCGTGCACTTTTGTTTGGAGTATTGTCAGCCAGACATGGCATTTCCTACGTTATCCTCGATCACCACAAATAACATAGCTACTTGTTCAAAATATCTTGAAAATTTATCGATAGTAGCAATGCTATACCATTTGTTTGTTTCTCCGATCCGCAGCCTCAGACAATATCTCAGATATTTGCTTCACTTCTGAAAACGAGTTGCTGTTTTGGTCGCATCGAGTTCCACTTTTCTACACAAGCGGCACAACACGGACCTCGCGTCAAATATCGTGTTGTACACGAACTTTACAAGCAAGCACAAAACACCGTGCAACGCTTGCACACTTGTAGCAAGTTTTTCCTTGCCAACAACTCCGACCGATCGATCAAAAATCTCTCTTCAAAGTTCAAATAATATCTCTAAACGCAGCGACGACGTGTACCACAACGAGTGGCCAACAGGCGATAAGAAACGAGTGCACGTAAAACGCCTTCGTTTCGACGAACAAAGCTCTATATTAACCTCGTCTCTCCGGCGCAAAATGCCAAGCACCAAGTCCAGTTCTAGCTACGTGACACAGCACTAGCTATACACTACCCCTTGTCGACGCAAGAGAGTCTCTAACAACAGGAAGCCAAGATAGAAATGGCGTCAACGGTGGCAAGCCTCTCTATTCCGGCGACCACCTTCGCGGCGGCCGCCACCGATGTGCTCCCAAGGAGGAAGGCCGCCGCCAGCCGCGTCTGGTTCCCGGCCGCCGTGGCACGCCGCGGCGGATTCGCCGTGGTGAGGTCGACCGGACCAGCTACGCCGTCCGATATCTCCGACAAGCTGTCGGAGAGCATCAAGGAAGCGGAGGCGACGTGCGCCGACGAGAAGGGCACCGCGGAGTGCGCGGCGGCGTGGGACAATGTGGAGGAGATCAGCGCGGCGGCGAGCCATGCCGGGACAACCTCAAGGAGAACAGCGACCCGCTCGAGCAGTACTGCAAGGAGAACCCGGAGAGCGACGAGTGCCGCATCTACGACAACTAAGCTAAGCAAGCGCCGAAGCGCGTGTACAAGTAATGAATCAAGCATGCATGTTACAGTATTAGTTTGTCATGTATAGGCGATCGATCGACATATAAAAGAAGAAGGTTGTGGTACAAAAAAAGAATAATACTCGGGGAGGAAATGAACTTTTATCAAACTACTTTTAATGTACTTATCTCTACCTGTGTAGTATGGCTGTATCATTCACCCCGGTATGATATTGCCTATTGGGAAGGTATACTGATATTTGTTTGGATAATTTTCTTGTGCCAAGCGTGTTTAAAGTTTGGCATGGACTGACAAATACTTTGTATTTGTTAAGAATCCATCAAGTTCAAATAATCTCATTCCAGTTTCTGCTGTTGTTTTTGGACAGTGTGTACATGAACTCGTTTCTGCAAACTCTGTTTTTCTGTTCAAATCAGGTATCATGTAACCATAAGTAGGCAGAACATTACAGGATTAAGAATAACTAGAGTTGTTGCTTACAAAAAAAACTATTTCAGTTAGAGAGAAAATAGAATTGTTTTGCAGGTTATATATAAAATGAAACAATACTACCTTTGATCGATATAGATGCTTTCAGTTCCATCATTTCGCACTGCAGTCCACCATGGTAAGTCCATCTAGAATTCTGCGATCTCAAGCGCTCTTTGAAAAATGCTCGAAAACAACTGAAGTTCTGTAGGAAGAAACCAATCTCAAGTCCATCTCAACTCAAAGAAATGAATGTCAAGTAGTGTGGAGTGGAGGCCGGCAACACCTCATCAACACCTCAAAGAAATGAATGTCAAGTAGTGTGGAGGATTATCTGGGAGTACCAAATGAAGTAATCAGCAAGCTAAAAGCTGTGTGGTTCACGTGAATGGTAGAGCAGTCTGTCGGCATGCTCTCGTTTTTTTTTTTTTTTTTTTAGAAGGCGGCAAAAGCTTTGCCGCGATTTCTATTAGACGAAAAATAAAAGGCAAGTACCAGCCCAGATTTTTGATCGGAAGCGGGCCAGGAAAAACCTCTCTGATGTGGAGGGCACCCTACTCCATGTGCACACTTAGGTACCAAAACAATCGAAACAACTTCACGACGACTCAACTTGGTGAAAACATCGACCACCACTAACCACTCAACTTCCGGTCGAATCTAACCCAACTAGAACAACTCAAACACAACTAAACAACAAACTCGGATGGGAGAAAATAAACATGATGCTCGCTCGGTTGGTTGGATTGGGTCATCAACGCGAGCCTCCATCCACAACCGCAAGTCGGATTGGGACATCGACAAAAAACACACAACACAACCGTACACCACCACCACCGGGAGAGGAGCCAAAAGCCGGCCGGGCCGGAACTGCGGCCGTCCGCCAACGTTATGCCACACCCAAAGCCGCAGACCGGCCGCAAAGCCCAAACGGCTACCAAAACTCCTCCACCACGGGACTATCACCCATAAGCCGCACACCCACGATGGTGGATCCCCGGCTCAAGTGGGCGTCGCCAGAACAATCCCATCGCGGCACCAATGAAAACCACTTTCTCGGCTACTCTGCGTGGGGGCCTCGCCTCACCCACCGCCTCACACTCCACTAAACCACTAATCCACCGCCGGGACGCAGATATATCCGAAACCACACGAGAGCACCACCTCCACCCGGCCGACACCGACATCACCACCACCATGCGATCAACTCCGGGCTACTAGCACCCATGGGCCCTCTCGCACCATGCCGCCAACACAAGGACCCCGCACACCTTCTTCTTCCTGCACCCGGACCAACCGGACCACCACTACCACAAGCCGAGACAAGTCTCGTGGAGTGACGCCTCAAGGAGGCCGCGACACCAACGGGCCGCCGTCCGTCGTCAATAAGCGGACCGGTTTTCACCCCAAGACTCCATGCATAAGGCCCACGGTGTTCCAAAGCAATGTCCCCAACGGGGAAGAACGGCGCTTCAAAAGGCACCGCCACCGCTAATACCAACATGAAAGTCGGTGAAGGCTTTTGCCTGGATCCACTCCGCACCTAACATACGCTCTCGGACAAGCGAAAGAACCGCTCCCGCCGTCTCATAACTCCTCCGCGATGAAATGGCTCGGTACCTCTGTAACACCCGTGTTTTGCATCATTTTAAAATTCACTAAAAATTTGAACTTTTATAATTACAACTAAAACTTGATTTATTTTTTCGCCAAAACGAAACCCCATTTTCGAAAACCCGCATGTCATCATATAGAAAATTAGGTGTCTCTTTGTTTGTTGCTTGTGAACCTTATGGTGACCAATGGTGCAAGGTAAGCTCTAGATTTTATTTATGGAAGTAAATGCATGAGAATTGAATTATGAATTTGTCTGGGAATCAAATGCGAAAACCCATGTGTACCAATTATATATATTAATATTTTATGGGCACAACAAATAAGTATTCTCGACACCAAAAAGTCGAGAAATATAAAGGTGCTCATATGAATATTTTTAATATATAAATTACACATGAAATAATAATCTTCGGGGAAACGTGTGTACACCTATATGTTTCTACTCATACAAATACTACTAAATAAATATTCTCAAGATAAAGGTCATGAGAATATTCATGTAATTGTATGAATATTTATAACATGAACATATATGTGTGACACACATAAAGTTGGGAGAAGAAAGAAATGAGAAAAGGGTAAAGGAGGAGAAATGAGAAAAAAAAGGGAAATGCGGAATGAGCTCCGGGCTCAAACTTCCTCCTCCTTCGGGCCGACCCGGCCCGTAGGTGCCCTCCTTTCCTTCCTTCCCTCTCTTCCAGCGAGCGGACCGGCCCGGTACATTGGCCCAGCGGCCCGGTGCCGGCGGCCAAGCCCGGCCACCGCCTCCACCTTCCCTCCCAAACGGTGGGGACCCACCGCCTTTCCCCTCCTCGCTCGTCTTCTACCTCAGCCGAACACGGCGTGGCGACCACGCCCGCATGCCGCCGCGAGCCCCGCGCCTGCGCGGTGGCGGCGACTCCGAACGCGGGCGCCCAGCGAATACCGCCACCTGCCCCGTGTGGTACGGACAAGGCTGCGACCCGCCGTGAGTTGTCCCCATCGAGTCCTGGCGCCGCCGCCGATCGACCAGCGGGGTCCCATCGCCACCCTCTACGAGGGAGAGTCGGCGAGGCGAACAGCGCGGGCTCATACGCGAAGTCTCGCGGCGGCGACCGTCCTATTAGAGCTCGGCAGCGCCTGGGGACTTGAGTCAAATAGCACGGTGGCCACGCGCTAGCTAGCGGCTTTCGGCCCTGCCACATGGCGGACGGCCCCCCGCTGTCGATCCGGCAACCTTCCGTCCTAGCACAGCGTCTAGCTCACGAGCACCGGGGCCAGTTTCAAGACAAGGAGCCATGTCGGAAAATATCGGAGGGAGGGAGCGATCTGCCCGGGGAGCTCCATGGGCGCCTATAAAGGCCTCGCCCGACCCTCAAGCGAGCTCGCCCGCTCGGCGAGCTCACTTTGTGCTAGAGAGCGGCGTGGTGCTCACACCGTAGCCTCCCCTCTCCTTTCCCCTGGGCAGCGAATCGAGTTTCCCCCAATTGAGTCGCCGAGGAGAAACATGAGCTCCGGCCGCCCTGGGGTCGCCGTCGGTCAATTGGCCGGCGTGGTACGCCTCCTTGATCTCCCCTCTTCCTTTTTTCCCCTATTTTCCCTTGCTATTGTGCGGTTTAGCACTACGGCGCAGTAAGCGCCGCCGCCCGGCTCGCCCGGTACCCGCGTCGCCGTGGAAAGAGCCTTGCCCGTCGCCGCAGGCAACCCCCACCAACCGGGGAAGCGAGAGGATCCAACGAGCCAGCGGCGAGCAAAGCACAATGGGAAGCCCCTCTCCGACATTCGGCGAAGCGCCGTGAGGGAGGGGAGGAGCAGACGGGAAACGATCTGCGTCGCCGTTCCGTCGTCCACGGCGTCAAGGCGGCGTCCAATGAAGGGACGACACGACGCCATCCCGTTCCCCAACCGTTCACCGGCGATTAGGGCATCCCGTTATCCACGTGGCGCCTACGTGGCGGCCACCGTGGCGCCCGGTTGGACCCACGTGGCATGCACGTGTATAGGGACCATTGCAGTATGCGCTTTGTAAATTGCTTCTGACTACCAAAGAATTGTAATACAGATGTTTATAAGTACACTTTCGGTGTCGGGAAAAATTCCTAGAAAATTTGTAAATTCATTATTTGATTTATAGAATTTTATCATGTAATTAGTTCCAATATTATTACATGATAAAATCATATTATAATATTACCCTAATGACTTAATTAGGGATTAATATTATAAAATCCATATCTCATGCATACTAACTCCGTTTCGCGTGAAACGACTTCCATAATTCATCTAAAATCTAGCTCTATGCATCTAACCCATTGCCACCATAATGTTCTATGTTTGTTTTGTATGTCATAGTTCCGGCTAGGGTTTATCGCCATTCGCAAGTAGATTCGGCGACCCGATTAGGAGTATCCGTCCGGCACGTTAGAAGGCGTTCGACGCCGTGCGATTCATAAGAACCTCCCAGGCAAGTCCTTACCCCCTAATCATGACCTTAATAATATGATGATATGATGATAATGATAATCGGATTAGTAAATAGAGGTATGAGCGATAACGTAGCTAGGAGTCAAACGGGATGGCGTAACTATCCACGTTATCTACGCTCATACGTTGTATTCAAGAGAAACCTAAGAATGCCTAATGAACCTTAACCAACAAAAGAGGTGAGTAGTGGTAGTCCGGTAGAGCCTAAATACCACGTCGGGAATCGCAGCGAGGGTTTCTGCGGAGAGATACTTCGCCTCCCCTAAGGACGGTTCATAGACCTTCTACCTAGTTTAATATTACGCATGACCACCACGCCGAGATGGGACGGTTTGATTCACACCCCGTTTGGGTTGAGGTATAATTGGGATCCAAGGTGGCGGGCGGAGCAAGCGACCTATTAGGAGCGGATGTGGGGAGAGTGGCCCCATGTCGGTTGGCGTGGATGCCGAGTGGTCTTCCACGGAAGTGTTTGGGCGCGGTGGCGCGGTGCTAGAGGCACATATTGATGATTTGAGATTGAGAGTGGTGTTGACAAAGGTATAGGTTGGGTAATTAGGTATTACCAGTAAAGCCGTGGGTGATTTGGTATCACCATATTGTCTAGGGCGTCGTCATCTTAGGGTGGCGTGTTGTCCTTCCAACCCCCGAGAAGTCGTGGTGAAGATTATACCAATATACCTAGGGTAGCACCTGCTGGTAATGGATCTCGTTAGGCTGTCTAAGCCAAGTCATGATGGTGAAGACAACGCCTATCGTGTGGGGAAATTTGTACACCTCTGCAGAGTTAATTAAATCTATTCGGATAGCCACGCCCTTGGAATGGGCAAGTGCTAGGGCGAACATCTATGATTAGATATACACCTTGATGAAGACTAACTTTGTGGTGTCATGACAAAGCGATGATGATGACATGAGATAACAGGGGAACTAGCGAGAGCGATTTTAGAGACTACGCTGGGGCCCAAACCCTTAATAATTACAACCCCCGGTTGGGACTTCTTGAGCACGTTTGTACTCACCCCTCTATTTTTACGGATATCGGCACATGTGAAGGTAGAGCGACGACAAAGTAGAAGATCGGCGTATCGTAGGAGTTCGTAAGATGTTTGCTTAGGAGAAGGGCGTTGAAGCCCAGATTTCATCCGTGCACAAGTCCTTTTGTGGAGTAAGGGACGGTGTCATAGTTAATCCACCGCTTCCGGTTGGCCGACTCGATATTGTAACCCGACTTGGTGACCCTTCATTAAGCCTCCTCAGCCAAAGTCCCTTTCCATCCTATATCTCGATGGCTCGGTTTACTATTAATTACGTTTTACCATTAAGCGTTTCTAATAGGCGTGTTTGTGGCGCGATGATCGGCGCAAACCGCGTGTGATTAACGACCCATTAAAAGTGGGGCGTGGCAGAGTGGTATCGAGCCGAGCTTGTCCATAGGATGAAAATTGGGTTAACGAGAATATTAACTCCACATAAGGATGACTACTTTTAAACTTGTTGCTACGAGTGCGCCTTACTATGATAGTTCATAAGTTTCTTAAATCGATGCTAACATCGAAACTCTAGTAGCGATGGGCTAGTAAGGATGATCTTAATCGGACCGCCCAAGAACAAAGGAAGGTTTCCATAACTTCCCTCGAGGAGATGCTAAAGTGCCTAGGATATCTTGGCCTTCCTCGATATTAAAATCGATAGTTTCATGAAGACCAAGTATCGAAGTACTTCATGAACTTGTATATTCCCAAAAGCTCCCAATAGGAAGGATGCAAGTGCTAGCCGCCAGACAACTGGAAATGCCAAAGTCGTCCGAGTACCTAAGTGGGTGCCGATGTAACGTGCAAGTCTAGCATCGAATAGGGCATGGTCCCGCAACGAAATAAGTTGAGTAGTAAAATCCTTTCGCAAGCTTGTTGTGCAAGCGATGTCTTAGCATTTGCGACTATGCATTCGCCGCGATCATAGATGCCTAAGCTTCAAGCCCCTTTAGTAGGTGTAAAGTCGGCGCCAATAACCATCATGGCGGTTGCTATGTGTGGTGCGACCATGTACCATCAATGGAGCTGTCTGTGATGAGAACTATTGACGCGCTTGTTTGTTTAATATAATGCCTTATTTCTTCTCAATCCTAAAGGAAATTTCTCCATTTTACTACTCATAGTGGTTAATAGAAGGAAAATTCAATAGGATCGATGAAGCATCTTGAAAGTCCCCTTAGGTCACGAGTAATAAGACGAGTTTCTTACAAAACTTAGTTCACCGTGACTAACTTTTCATACGTCTCACACCGGGTAAGTTTGTATTGTACCCGACACTAGTGTTACTAGGATACCCCAAAGTCTATCCCCACCTAAAATGCTTGCTTCCCTCTAATCCTTAGTTAGGTAGACCCTATCGTACCTTGTGCTTTTCCCTCCCAATCCCTTTCTAGTCAAAATAGATTAGGAGGCGACTGCAGGAACATGGCGACAACCAAGGACTCCACGGTAGGTTGTTGAACCGCACCGGTGTTCTCTCTACAGCCGTCGCCTTGCTTCCTTCGGTGACTGCATGCCGGCGACCGTGTAACATTGCGAGACAAAAGCCGCCGCCTCACGCCCTAAAGTTACTAAGGCTGGCTGTACCATTGACCCCGAACCAAGACCGAGGAGCGCACGGGACACCGCACGGGGAGGCAACCCGGTGCCATTACGCACAAGATGAAGTTCGAAGGCGAGAGAGATTTCAGGCCCATGAAGAACAATTGAGCCAAATAAGGGCGTAAGGATCTCGGGGAAAACGCCAGCTAATGCTAAAGGTTAGCATGTGACACATGCCGACCACGGCGGACCATAGGCCCCACGGCATGGGAAACTCCACCGGTAAAGGCCACCGCCCACACACTCTCAAGGCGGACTAATCGTCAGGAGGTCAATACGAATAGGAGACCCCCTCCCGTTCCTTCTCCCCACACACTGAACCACCGCACCACCATCCAAGCTTAGCCGCTAAGCTTCCACCCTCCAACCACTATAAAGCGGACACCTCCATCACCGTTACCCTCAACCCACTTCAACCATTCCATTGCTATCCTCCAACTACTCCCTCACCACCGAACCCTCACCCTCCACCCACAAGACCACCACACCCCACCAAGATGGCGGCAAGCGGGTTCAATCAAGTGCACCAACACCCCGGATTTCCCCAACTCCTCTACACCACCCATGCAACACCTTAGCATCTCCGGCGCCAGTAGCGAAGGCCGTGAGTACCGCAGTGCGGCACCTGCTTTTGCGAAGTCAGGTCGACATCGCCCAGCCCGAGACTACCCCGGCGTCACCAGCGGTGGGCGTGACCGAGATCGAGTTTTAAAGCTTCCCGAGCACCTACCAAGCGGTCGCCACGTCTAAACCCTTCGACGCCTTTGCCACCTGCAGAAGCCATCATCTTTGCCCCATGAAGTACTTCATGAGGGAGAACGACCGCACGGATCGCTCGCATGAGGGCCTACTCAAACCGAGTTGGTCCGTCATGTCGAGGAACCGAGCCGGCCTACCTACCTCTCCTCGGCGAGCACTCGACAATGGCGTCTTCGCGGGAGCAGATCCGCCCAGCGCCGAGCAAGGCGAGAGACTCATCAGGTCTCTCGATGGGGCTCGCCAAGCTCGAGCAAGTAGCCATGGTTGGCGTCGAACCCGCGCTACAGCCGAGATCTCAAGGCCACCCAGAACGCCACGCCCAAGAGGCGGCGGCGCCGCGTCACGGATCGACGCCAGCGGCGTTAGCCATGATGGGGCGGAGCCCACCATCCAAGAAGGGATCCCGTCCACCCTCCCGAGGCAAGGGATGTACACCACCGTGCGCCCGACACCGCCGGTAACCCCAACCACCCTTGGCCTCGACGGATCCTTCCTCTCGCTCGGCCTCCCAAAGACCGAAGAGAAGGCGACCTCCGCTCGTGACCGCGGTCGGCCGGACCTACGGCATCGCCGCCTCAGTCATCAACCTCGGCGAAGTCGACTAGCTACTCCCGAGGGGAGATGTATCCGTACCCTTTTCCAAAAAAAAAAAAAAAAAGGTAAAAGATTAAAAGGATTGCTCGGAGGAAAGGCACCAACAGAGAAATCTACGGGCACCTGAAAAGAGAAGCCACTGAGCAAACGGATAGAAGTAAAACTCTTCTAAGTGGGGTAGATCCGGATCCGAGGAGGAAGAAGAGAAACATAAAAAGCGGGTGATGTAAGTGGATAATGAGACAACGAAAAACTTAGGGTTACCCGGCGAAGAAGTGGTCACCCAAGTTCACGTTAATTGTTGCCCAGAGAACCCAAGCAGCGATCTCGACTAAAAGTGGCACAACCCATGAAGACAAACTCAAAGGCTGCGAGAAGATGGGAATTTCCCTAACCTTAGAGGAATAAATTCTCTAAGTGGGGTAGCCAAGAAAGAAGATTTGAAGATTCAAGACCACGAAGGCGAAGACGCAAGACCAAGGAAAATGGGGTAACTTGGCAGCAGTAATCATTGGCTAAAGGCATACCCTCCACACTATCGTGCGCCCTAGGAATAGAGTAGCACGGTAATAGTAGAGGCTCAGTAAAGACAAAGACTTTATGTAAGCAATGGAAAGTTTTCCTCTCTCTCTCTTTCTATCTCTATCCCTTTAGGCCTCAATTAGGATCTTCACTCGTAGACTAGGAATCTCGGGGACGAGATTCATCTAAGTGGGGTAGATTTGTAACACCGGTGTTTTTGCATCATTTTAAAATTCACTAAAAATTTGAACTTTTTATAATTACAACTAAAACTTGATTTATTTTTTCGCCAAACCGAAACCCCCTTTTTCAAAAACGCATGTCATCATATAGAAAATTAGGTGTCTCTTTGTTTGTTGCTTGTGAACCTTATGGTGACCAATGGTGCAAGGTAAGCTCTAGATTTTATTTATGGAAGTAAATGCATGAGAAGAATTATGAATTTGTGCGGGAATCAAATGCCGAAAACCCATGTGTACCAATTATATATATTAATATTTTATGGGCACAACAAATAAGTATTCTCGACACCAAAAGTCGAGAAATATAAAGGTGCTCATATGAATATTTTTAATATATAAATTACACATGAAATAATAATCTTCGGGAAACGTGTGTACACCTATATGTTTCTACTCATACAAATACTACTAAATAAATATTCTCAAGATAAAGGTCATGAGAATATTCATGTAATTGTATGAATATTTATAACATGAACATATATGTGTGACACACATAAAGTTGGGAGAAGAAAGAAATGAGAAAAGGGTAAAGGAGGAGAAATGAGAAAAAAGAAAGGGAAATGCGGAATGAGCTCAGGGCTCAAACTTCCTCCTCCCTCATACGGCCCGGCCCGGCCCGGTGCCCTCCTTTTCCTTCCTTCCCTCTCTTCCCGCGAGCGGACCGGCCCGGTACATTGGCCCACGGCCCGGCGTGCGGCGAGCCAAGCCCAAAGACCGCACTCCACCTTCCCCTCCACCGAGCGGTAGGGACCCACCGCCTTTCCCCTCCTCGCTCGTCTTCTACCTCCGGCCGGAACACGGCGTGGCGACCCGCCCGGTGCCGCCACGAGCCCCGCTGCCTGCGCGTGGCGGCGACTTCCGACCTGGCGCCCCGCCGTACCGCCACACGCCCCACCGTGCCGGAGTACCGGACGGGGAGCACGGCCACGCCGTGAGTTGTCCCATCGAGTCCACAGCGCCGCCATCGGTCTGCCGGTCCCATGGCCACCTGCGGGGAGAGTCGGCGAGCGATTTCTGTAGCCGGGAGCTGTGCGCGAGTGCCGCAGCGGCCTGACCAGATCCTATTGAGCTCGGCAGCGCCGGAGGACTTGAGTCAAATGGCACGATGGCCCGCAGCGCCTTTAGCGGCTCGGCCCACTGCCATGGCGGGCGGCGCGGCTCTTTGTGGGGCGATGCGACTCGGCGGCAGTCACGTCCGAGGCAAGCTGCGGCGTCCTAGCTCACGAGCACCCGGGCCGGTCCAGCGCCGCGAGGCCATGTCGGAAAAATATCGGAGTGGAGGGAGCGATCGCGACGGGGCTCCATGGCGCGCTATAAATGAAGCCTCGCCGACCCTCAAGCGAGCTCGCCCACGCCTCGCTTGAGCTCCGCTGTGCCCAAACGCGTGGTGCTCACCGTGGCCTCCCCTCTCCTTTCCCCTCGGCCGCGAACCCGAGTTTCCCCCAACTTCGAGTCCGCGCCAGCCGGAGAAGAAACATGAGCTCCGCCGCCCACAGGTCGTCGTCGGTCAATTGGCGGCGTGGTACGCCTCCTTGATCTCCCTCTTCCTTTTTTCCCCTATTTTCCCTTGCTATTGTGTTTTGCACTACGGCCAGTAGCCGCCGCCAGCTCTCCGATGCCGCCGTCGCCGTGGAAAGAGCCTTGCCCCCGCCGCCACAAACAACCCCCACCAACCGGGAAGCGAGAGGGATCCAACGAACCCAGCGGCGAGCAAAGCACAATGGAAGCCCTCTCGGCGACATTCCGGCGACGCGCGCCGTGAGGGAAGCGACGGGAGCGATGCAGCGTCGCCAATTTCCGTCGTCCGCGGCGTCAAAGGCGACGCCCAATGAAGGGGACGACACGACGCCATCCCCGTTCCCCAACCGATTCACGGCGTTAGGGCATCCCGTTATCCACGTGGCGCCTACGTGGCGGCTTTTATGGCGTCCAATTTGGACCCACGTGGCATGCACGTGTATAGGGACCATTACGTATACGCTTTGTAAATTGCTTCTGACTACCCAAAGAATTGTATTACAGATGTTTATAAGTACACTTTCCGGTGTAGGAAAAATTTTAAAATTTGTAAATTCATTATTTGATTTATAGAATTTTATCATGTAATTAGTTCAATATTATTACATGATAAAATCATATTATAATATTACCCTAATGACTTAATTAGGGATTAATATTATAAAATCCATATCTCATGCATACTAACTCCGTTTCGCGTGAAAGCGACTTCCATAATTCATCTAAAATCTAGCTCTATGCATCTAACCCATTGCCACCATAATGTTCTATGTTTGTTTTGTATGTCATAGTTCGGCTAGGGTTTATCGCCATTCGCAAGTAGATTCGGACGACCGATTAGGAGTATCCGTCCAAATACGTTAGAAGACGTTCGACGCCGTGCCGATTCATAAGAACCTCCCAGGCAAGTCCTTACCCCCTAATCATGACCTTAATAATATGATGATATGATGATAATGATAATCGGATTAGTAAATAGAGGTATGAGCCTGATAACGTAGCTAGGGAGTCAAACCGGATGACGTAACTATCCACGTTATCTACGCTCATACGTTGTATTCAAGAGAAACCTAAGAATGCCTAATGAACCTTAACCAACAAAAGAGGTGAGTAGTGGTAGTCGGTAGAGCCTAAATACCACGTCGGGAATCGCCGCGAGGGGTTCTGGGGAGAGATACTCGCCTCCCCTAAGGACCGGTTCATAGACCTTCTACCTAGTTTAATATTACGTCTGACCACACGCCGAGATGGGGCGGCTTGATTCACACCCGTTGGGTTGAGGTATAATTGGGATCCAAGGTGGCGGGCGGGCAAGCGACCTATTAGGAGCGAGATGTGGGGAGAGTGGCCCCATGTCCGGTTGGCGTGGATCTTTGAGTGGTCTTCCGCGGAAGTGTTTGGCGCGGTGGCGCAGTGCTAGAGGCACATATTGATGATTTGAGATTGAGAGTGGTGTTGGTATAGGTTGGGTAATTAGGTATTACCAGTAAAGCCGTGGGTGATTTGGTATCACCATATTGTCTAGGCGAAGCGTCATCTTAGGGTGGCGTGTTGTCCTTCCAACCCCCGAGAAGTCGTGGTGAAGATTATACCAATATACCTAGGGTAGCACCCAAGCGGTACGGATCTCGTTAGGGCTGTCTAAGCCAAGTCATGATGGTGAAGACAACGCCTATCGTGTGGGGAAATTTGTACACCTCTGCGAGTTAATTAAATCTATTAGGATAGCCACGCCCTTGGAATGGGCAAGTGCTAGGGCGAACATCTATGATTAGATATACACCTTGATGAAGACTAACCTGTGTGGTGTCATGACGCCCAGTGATGACATGAGATAACACCGGGGAACTAGCGAGAGCGATTTTTAGAGACTCGCTAGGGCCCAAACCCTTAATAATTACAACCCCTCGGTTTGGGACTTGCCGAAAGTACGTTTGTACTCACCCCTCTCTATTTTACGGATATCGGCACATGTGAAGGTAAGAGCGGCGACAAAGTAGAAGATCGGTATCGTAGGAGTTCGTAAGATGTTTGCTTAGGAGAAGGACGTTGAAGCCCGATTTCATCCGTGCACAAGTCTGCACTTTTGTGGAGTAAGGGACGGTGTCATAGTTAATCCACCGCTTCTCGGTTTGGCCGACTCGATATTGTAACCCGACTTGGTGACCCTTTCGTCGCCTCTGTAAGTCCCTTTCCATCCTATATCTCGATGGCTCGGTTTACTATTAATTACATTTTACCATTAAGCGTTTCTAATAGGCGTGTTTGTGGCGTGATCGGCGCAAACACGTGTGATTCTGACCCATTAAAAGTGGGGCGGTGTGAGTGGTATCGAGCCGAGCTTGTCCATAGGATGAAAATTGGGTTAACAGAATATTAACTCCACATAAGGATGACTACTTTTAAACTTGTTTACGAATGCACGCCTTACTATGATAGTTCATAAGTTACGAAATCGATGCTAACATCGAAACTCTAGTAGCGATGGGCTAGTAAGGATGATCTTAATCGGTTGCCGAACAAAGGAAGGTTTCCATAACTTCCCTCGAGAGATGCTAAAGTGCCTAGGATATCTTGGCCTTCCTCGATATTAAAATCGATAGTTTCATGAAGACCAAGTATCGAAGTACTTCATGAACTTGTATATTCCCAAAAGCTCCCAATAGGAAGGATGCAAGTGCTAGCCGTGAGACAACTGGAAATGCCAAAGTCGTCCGAGTACCTAAGTGGGTGCTGATGTAGCGTGCAAGTCTAGCATCGAGAATAGGGCATGGTCGACAGCGAAATAAGTTGAGTAGTAAAATCCTTTCGCAAGCTTGTTGTGCAAGCGATGTCTTAGCATTTGCAGCTATGCATTCGCCATGATCATAGATGCCTAAGCTTCAAGCCCTTTAGTAGGTGTAAAGTCGGCCAATAACCATCATGGCGGTTGCTATGTGTGGTGCGACCATGTACCATCAATGGAGCTGTCTGTGATGAGAACTATTGACGCGCTTTGTTTGTTTAATATAATGCCTTATTTCTTCTCAATCCTAAAGGAAATTTCTCCATTTTTTACTACTCATAGTGGTTAATAGAAGGAAAATTCCAATAGGATCGATGAGCATCTTGAAAGTCCCCTTAGGTCACGAGTAATAAGGCGAGTTTCTTACAAAACTTAGTTCACCGTGACTAACTTTTCATCGTCTCACACGAGGTAAGTTTGTATTGTACCCCGACACTAGTGTTACTAGGATACCCCAAAGTCTATCCCCACCTAAAATGCTTGCTTCCCTCTAATCCTTAGTTAGGTAGACCCTATCGTACCTTGTGCTTTTCCCTCCCAATCCCTTTCTAGTCAAAATAGATTAGGAGCTGACTGCGGGAACATGACGACAACCAAGGACTCCACGATCGTAGTTGTTGAACCGCACGGTGTTCTCTCTCTGCCGTCGCCTTGCGCCGTCGCTCGGTGACCTTGCACCGGCGACCGTGTAACATTGCGCACAAATTTTTGTCCGCCTCACGCCTAAAGTTACTAAGGCTGGCGTACCATTGACCCGAACCAAGACCCGAGGAGCTGCACAGGACACCGCACGAGGAGGCAACCGGTGCCATTACGCATTACAAGATGAAGGCGAAGGCAGAGAGATTTCGGCCCATGAAGAACAATTGAGCCAAATAAGGGCGTAAGGATCTCGGGAAAACGCCCGGCTAATGCTAAAGGTTAGCATGTGACACATGCCGACCACGGCGGAGCCATAGGCCCCACAAACATGGGAAACTCCACCCATAAAAGGCCACCCGGCCACACACTCTCAAAGGCGGACCAGCGTGGGAGGTCAATACGAATAGGAGACCCACTCCGTTCCTTCTCCCACACACCGAACCACCGCACCCGACCATCCAAGCTTAGCCGCTAAGCTTCCACCCTCCAACCACTATAAAGCGGACACCTCCATCACCGTTACCCTCAACCCACTTCAACCATTCCATTGCTATCCTCCAACTACTCCCCTCACCACGGAACCCTCACCCTCCACCCACAAGACCTACCACCACACCCCACCAAGATGGGCGGCAAGCGGGGGTTCAATCGGTGCACCAACACCCCGGATTTCCCCAACTCCTCTACACCACCATGCAACACCTTGGCATCTCCGAAGCCCGAGTATGAAGGCCGTGAGTACACGAGATACGGCACCCGCGCTGCGAAGTCACCGTCGACATCGCCAAAAGCCGAGACTACCCGGCGTCACCAACGAGTGGAGCGTGACCAGAGATCGGTTTCGCTTCCCGACACCTACCAAGATGTCGCCCGTCAAGCCCTTCGGCGCCTTTGCCACACCTACCGAGAAGCCATCATCCGCACCCCCATGAAGTACTTCCTTGAGAAGAAGAAAACGACCCGCTGGATCGGCTCGCGCGAGGGCCTAAACCCGAGAGGTTGGTCCGTCTCGGGAAACAGGCGGCCTACCTACTACTCCTCGGCGAGCACTACGACAAGCGGGCGGTGTCTTTGGAGCAGATCCGCCAGCGCCCGAGCAAGGCGGGAACTCATCCGGTCTCTCCCTGATGGGGCTCGCCCAAGCTCGAGCAGCAAATTCGCCCGCGGCTGCCCAGCGTCGAGACCAGCGCTAGCCGAATCTCTTTGAGCCACCCAGGGCGTGTCGCCCCATGAAGGCGGCGACCGCCTGCGTCGAGATCCCGGACAACGGGCGTTCGCCATGATAAGGGGCATGAGGCCCTCATCCCAGAAGGGATCCCGTCCACCCTCCCGAGCAAAGGGATGTACACCACCCGTGCGCCCGACGTGGCCGTAACCCCAACCACCCTTGGCCTCAGCGGATCCTTCCTCTCGCTTCGGCTTAGCCTCCGCCACCGCGAGAGAGCGACCTCGCTCGTGACCGTCGACGGACCTACGGCATCGCCGCCTCAGTCATCAACCTCGGCGAAGTCGACTAGCTACTCCCAGGGAGATGTATCATACCCTTTTCAAAAAAAAAAAAAAAAAAAAAAAGGTAAAAGATTGCTTGCTCGGAGGAAAGGCACCAACAGAGAAATCTACGGGCACAAAAAAAGAGAAGCCACGGAGCAAACAGATAGAAGTAAAAACTCTTCTAAGTGGGGTAGATCCGGATCGAGGAGGAAGAAGAGAAACATAAAAACGGGCCGATGTAAGTGGATAATGAGACAACGAAAAACTTAGGGTTACCCGGCGAGAAGTGGTCACCCAAGTTCCGTTAATTGTTGCCCGAGAACCCAAGCAACGATCTCGACTAAAAGTGGCACAACCCTTGAAGACAAACTCAAAAAGCTGAGAAGATGGGAATTTCCCCTAACCTTAGAGGAATAAATTCTCTAAGTGGGGTAGCCAAGAAAGAAGATTTGAAGATTCGAAGACCACGAAGGCGAAGACGCTTAAGACCAAGGAAAATGGGGTAACAAAGAAGCGGTAATCATTGGCTAAAGGCATACCCTCCACACTATCGTCTTCACCGCCGCCATTTTGCTCTCCGCCGGCCGACCCACCTCTCGGCCTAGCCCGCCGCAACCGAGCCTCCCCCGACACAGCGGTGAGCTCCTAGCCGCCCTCCTTCTTTTAGTCTTCCATTTGGTCCAGCGGCGACGCCGGAACGCGACCCCGCCCGCCCAGCGCCGCTGTAGCGCCCTTGTCGCCGGTGAGCGCCAAGACGCTGCGAACGCGTGAACGATGCCACAGCGGCATCATGAAATTGGTGGCGCCCAACATCGTTTCGCCGAGCGGCTCGCCACTATTAACAGTGAACCCGCCCGCCTTGTGCGATACGGGCCATGAGCGAGTGATGGACCATGCACGATAACAGGCCAAATTCAACCTAGAACCTTTTTCCAATTTTGAAATGTTTTATTCAATTTCTTTTATTTGAATAGTGTCCGATTTTCCAAATTTTGTATAAATTCAAATACTAGCTCAAAAATTCTGAAAATTTTTGTGTAGCCTTCCCATGGGTATGTATATCCATGAAAAATATGAAACTTAAATTTTGAATACTTTTTGACATGATTTAAAAATACAAATTTTAATTGAAAAATGCATCTTTCTTGATTTTTAATAATTATTTTATTTATCTAAAAATCATGAAAATTATTTTAGTACTGTTTTTATGACATGATCTACCTGTACAAAAATTTTGAGCTTGTTTGGAGAAAATTAAAATATTTATTATTTTAAGCCCTATTATTTTATGTGTTAAACAAATTGTTTAGCGCTTTTATAACTTAGGGTTTTGGGTGAATTTTGGATTGTTTTTGTGAACCCTAAACCATGCCTTTATCAAGTGGTCCTTGAGAACTCCTTAGGCAATGGTGATGATATCTCGTCTGATAGTTCAACAAGTTGGTTTTGTTAGGTTGCAACTTTATCGTTAAGGAAAGTCGTACTCAAAGCGTTTATCATTTCATGCACCCTCGCGCATCATGTTTATATACACGGCATCATGTAAAGCATATGTTATTCTTTCGTATAGTGAGCGAGGGTGATCGAGAAGTTGTTGATCAAGCCGCCGAGGAAGGCTATCTAGTTGATCTTAGCTCAGTCTTTGCGATCCGTCGTCCGAAGTCGGGATATTTCGTCAATCAAGGCAAGCCCCGGTTCATTTAAACCTTCCTTGTGTTTTTATAAAGCTTTATATCACCTTTGCTTTATGCTCGCATTAAGTGATAGGAGTTGTGTGACAACCTAATTGATGCATCATCCATCCTTGATTATTTCAATATCTACCTTGATAACCCAATTTGATAAAATGCTAGAACGCTTAGCCTTGCTATATTAGTTAGACTTTTGAGTCAAAATGTGACAAGTGTCTTATGACAGCCCGAAGTGGCATTTGATGGGAAAAGGATGCTATATGATGAAACCATCTGGGATATGGTGTTTAATTTGAGACCGGTCGGGTAATTTGCATTGAGAATGGAGTCTCGGTGTAGTATTTCCGGCTTGTCGATTAAGGACCAAGCGTGTAGGCCTGTGTAACCGAGACTATGGAACGCAAAGCGCGCCGAGAGGTCGTTTGGCCAATGGCACGTCTGTGCGGGCATCGCCCGGGGACGGTCGAAAACTAGTTCGGACACATACTCGGTAAGCCCGATCTTGGGGGTGTCAAATCGGAAACGTACAACCCCAGCGCCTTGGGAGTGGAGAGATGGCGGGAGTACATGTTACCCTCGTGGGTTAAAGTCCCGGATTGGAGGTGTACGGTATTCTCGGGTGGCGTGGGGCCGGTTCCGTTTTGAGTATCCAAGAAAAGGTTGATATATGCAAGCTTAAGTGCTACATATGTCGTGTGGAAAGAACTCCCAATTTGGGTTAATCGATTCCGAAATCGCCCGTGCTTCTCGGATATGGAGACTTCGGTTTCACGACTTATATCGTAGTTTAATTATGGAACTATGAAGAGATGGAATAAGTGATGGAATATCTACAAGTGTGTGCTATAGTGTAAGATCACCTAGAGTAGGTGAGGAACTAATTTGGGTTAAAAATGTTGAAAGTAAGGATTCACTACTAGTAAGCTTTTACGCAAAAAGAGTCCTTGCTTCTTTGCTAAGCCTTACCTTAAATCCCATTAGACCAAAGCATTCCCGAGTCTTCTCCTATTTTCTTTAGTCGGGTAAGTCTTGTTGAGTACTCCCGTACTCGGGGTTTGTTAACCCATGTTGCGGGACCGGTAGTCATGTATGCGCCTTTGGACCTTGTTGTATGGCGATCCATCAAGAAGATAGTGGCGATGAGTGAGACTTGAGACCCGTGGGCGGGGGTGTGACGATTGTATTATATGTAATAAACTTTGGCTACTCATACTTATATTTTGTAAAAGCGGTTTTAAATAAATGGTTGTAAAATTATTGTAATATATAAGTCTTCCATTTGCTTTACTCGATTATGTATAAAAACTGTTGTAATCTTGCAATGACCTCGTAACGGATCTTGGTTGGAATAGTTAATAGTGCTTTTTCGGGTTATAGGTGCACATATGTGACTATTAAAGGTCGTTGAACCGATAATTAGTACATGTGGGCCTGTAATTTGGAAGGTTACATTTACACACAACACGCGAGGAAGGTCGAGGGCAGAGAAGGGGAGCACCACCATCTCACCTCTGTCCCCCATTTGTCCGCATGCGGATGTCGCCGGCAGCGTATTCGACCGCCATGGCCAAAAGCGACCGACCAAGAGGCATCCCCACACCGGGCCACCCGCAGCGGAGAGCGCGCCGCGCCCTATCTGGGAGACCACCGTTGTCACCGCCCGCCGCCGCGCCCCACCGCCTGAACACGCCCGTGCACGAGGCCCCCTATGTCGCGGCCATCTTCCTCCCACAACGGGCGCCGGGCACCAAAAGGCGCCACAACCGACCCAAGCCGCTGCGGGCGTCGTCTTCAAGCTCCTCCCGACCCCATTTGGACGGGCCGCACCTCCCACCACCAGCTGCCCCGGCCCTAGATCGCCGGCCGGGCGGATCCGTGTGCAGCGCCCGGGAGGTGGCCGGGGCGGGCCCCACGCGGCCCGCCAGCGGCCCCCGACGACTGCGCCGCCGCTAAGCCACGGTGCGCCCGAGCCTACCGGTGACCCGCCCGCCGTGCGACGCCCGAATCGCCTCAGGTCGCCCGAGGATCCGCCCGTCGCGGCGGCAACCATCGGCGTCGAGCCGGCGCGCGCCCGGGAAAGCGAGTCGCGCGGCGCGCCCGCTTCGTAGCCACGGCGGCCGCGGCGACGAAGGGAGGGACCCGTCGCCATCGAGGAGCAGCGGACTTCCGGCGTCGTCCCTCCGGCGGGCGAGGATGGGAGGCGGGGAGGGGGCTGGTTGGCGGGCGGAAGGGGGCTTGCCCGAGTCGCCCGGCGGAGGGGCTTAATGCTGGGGGAAAAGTTTCTTCGTCCCCTTTGTTTTCGGAAGGAAGAATTACCATTAGTTAATTTTAGCCCAAAAAAACTCCTATAAAATTAAGAGGGACATCGAATATAATATAATGAAGGAAAACAAAGTTATGCGAGACAAACAATGTTAAATGATGCTAAAGACAGAGGCATTTTATCTTTGCCAATTCCACTCCCTCATGACCAAGACTTTCCAATTCCGCGGTATGCTAATGATACATTAATTTTTCTACAAGGAGATGAGAGACAATTGTTGGCACTCAAGGACATTCTTGGCAACTTTGCTACTTCAACAGTGCGAAAGTAAATTATGACAAATCTATGATTGTACCCATCAATGTCTCACAAAGAGAAGCTTAGTCGGTGGCAATTTGCATTTGGTACGTATTCTTGGTTCCCCTGCCTTTTACCTATTTAGGCCTACCACTTAGCGACAAGACCATCAATAGCAAACTACTGGCCTTTGGTGTCCAAGTGTGAAAGAAGAATGACCTCCATTTCAAGTCTCCTCTCGGATGCGGGGAAGATTAGAATTAATGAATACGATTCTCCTTTGCCTACCTACACTATGTGCACCTTTCACCTACCAAAGGCGGTGGTAAAAACAGGTGGATAAATATAGAAAACATGATTTTGGAGAGGCTCTAATTTAAGCGGTAAGAAACCACCAAAGGCAGCTTGGATTATGGTGCGTACCTCCAAGGAGAATGGTGGTTTAGGTGGTATAAATCTCCTTTGCCACGAGAACCAAAGCCTCCTCCTAAAGCGGTTGGACAACTTCTACAACAAGAAGATGGTGCCTTGGGTGGATCTCATTTGGAATACTCATTATCAAGATGGGAACTTGCCAATTTCTAATAGGAAAGGTTCCTTTTGGTGGCGAGATATCTGTCGGCACATTGACTCTTACAAGGGTATGGCTTACGCAACTATTAATGATGGATCCTCATGTCATTTTTTGGAAAGATGTTTGGAATGGTCGCCTCCTTTGCTACAACATGCCACAACTCTTCTCCTTGATCTTGATGCTAATATCTCGGTTCAGTCCTTTCTAATGAGCACTGATATCTCTCGAACTTTTCCATCTACCTCTATCTTGAGGCATTTCAACAATTCAAGTTTTAATAGTCCTCACTCAAGATTTACAACTCCAACAACATCCTGATTTTTGGACTTATATTTGGGGATCAACAGCCTTCTCTTCCAAAAAGCTTATATTCAGTTGATGGGCACTGCAATAGTTTCACCGGCCTATAAGTGGCTCACGGAAATCAACTTTGTCGGCCCAAAAGAAAAATCTTTTTTCTGGTTAATCTTGAAAAGACAGACTCAGTACTAGGGGTTGCTTAAAAAGAAAAATATGGTCCTTGATGACTATAATTGCCCTTTATGTCAGCTAGGAATTGAGGAAAGTCTGACTCATCTCATCTTACATTGTCCTTTTGCAATGTCTTGATGGAATCTGTTGGGGTTGGCACATTACATTCAATCAGAGGTTGAAGATTCAATCCTTGCTTTCAAAGCTCCGCTTCAAAGCCCAGTTTTTGTTGAAGTCATTGTTTCCATGTCCTGGGCCATCTGGATGGCAAGAAACGATCTAATCTTCAAAAGGGTTACAACATTCTTTGGAGGGTGTTAAGCAAATCTTCAAAAGAGAATTAGCTCTAGTTAAGCTACGAGCAAAGCCTTCCCTTTCTCCACAGTTTGATAGATGGATAGACCTCTTTGTGTAATTCTTTTAATTTTCTTTATTTCCTTTTTTTTTTGTTTCTTGAGCTTTGTTGTATGAACTCTCCTTTACTTTTTGTAAGTTTAATTTTTTTTTGACACCTCTCATCTGGATACAGCTGTAGCATCTGTTCGTACAGAGACACACACCTACACCACACACACGCACACCTCACACACACCACCGATATACAAACAGACCTACAACTATACACGGATCCATGACGCTGGCGTCCATGGAGAGATCACTAGAGTCATCGAGGGCTCGGCGATGGGTGCATCCTTGATCCCTTTGTATTTCCGCGTTGAGAGAGCTCTTCGAAATTTATTACGGGAATAAATCCCGGTGAGACACCAAGTGCGATCGCTGAGGATCGAACCCAGGTGGGCTGCCTGCACACCTGCAAGGCGAGCCATCCGAGCTAGGCTCGGTTCTCTACTTTTTGTGAGTTTAATAAAAGTACAGTAGGGGACCTCCTCCTGTTTTCCTTAAAAAAACAAAGTTATGCGGCATATCTGCAGAGATTTGTCTGGACACAGCAGTTCCTCACGAGATGGTCAACACTCGGCCTTGCCCCATCTGAATGACAGGAGATGACGAATAATCTTTGCTCGCGTGATTGCTGGCGAACATAGTGAACAAGCAAAGATAAACTGTGGTCTGCTCCGGCTAGGCCCTGCTAATGGGGCGGGGTTATGCGGGTATTTTTGGGGCCGGGTTTTAATCACAGATGCTTATTGGCGGGTGGAAGCGGGTGACACCGTGAAGCGGGTTGGGGCGGGTTGGGTTGGCGGCACAAAGCGGGTTGGGGCTCTATGGTCCGCGGTCGGCGCATAAGGCATATATCATCTTCCGTCGTGACCCGGGTTGGGACGGGTTGGGGCATTGGGCGGCGGGGTGGGGGCGGGGACGGGTAGTAGTTAGGGTTTTAAAATATGGGTTGGGGGCGGGTTTGGGCGGGTTTAAACCCCGTTAGCGGGCCCTAGCTCCGACAAAGGCGAGGTCGGCTGGTTCCACCAGGGAGGTGAGGAAAAATCGAAAGCTGATCTTTGTTCATTTGCGGGCAGTCCACCACAGGCAGATCTACCGAAGCAGCGGGGGAGGGGGGAAGGACGCGCCGCTCATGAGATTGAGGGCGCCCTGGGCGAGTTCGCGTCGCGGCGCTCAACGACGCCGTCGTCGTGGGCGACACGAACGCCGTTGATCGAAGAGGACCTGCACCACGCCTTCCGTGTCTTGGATGCTGACGGCAATGGCACCATCTCCGCTGCCGAGCTCGCGCAGTGCCACTGCATGGTCGAAGGCTTCAACCAGAACAACGACAAGCTCATCTGTATGTAAACGCGTGGCAGCACTCGTCGAGCAGCAACCGGAGCATCTCGCCATCATCGAAATCCAAACTCTCTCTCATACACACATGATCCAATCTAGCGTGCAGGAAAAGGGACCGTGGTGTCCCTTTTTCTATTTTTTTTTCTTTGAAATCGCTAAGGGCCATCGGATTGGATTTGAACGCCTGAGATGCCAGAAAACTCACAGCGCGTCACTTACCAGAGACACCGGATCTGCCTCCCTCCCAACCCAAGAGAGCCCAGAGCCCACCGGACTGAGTCCAAGTCCACCCCCACCCCGGAGGCAAAGATGGCGGACGTCAGCGGCAGCGGCTTCGGTGGCCGTCGCCCACCGGGGCTGCTGGCGAACGCGAGGAAGCGCAAGGAAGGGTTCGTGCAGCTGTTCCTGATGGCGGGCGTGTTCATGATGAGCCTGCGGTCCCTGGGCCAGAAGCACCGCGTCAACGACCTCGCCGTCGACAACGCCGACCTCCGCCGCGAGCACGAGGACCTCTCCCACCGCATGCGAGACCTCCAGGACGCGCTCCGCAGGAGGCGGACGCCGACTCGTCTGGCGCCCTCGCGTCCCACCTCCGCCGCATCTTCACCGCCCACCCTGCTCCCACGCCCGCCGCCGCCGCCGCCGAGGACCAGTAGCGGGCGGGCGGGCTCGCTTGAGAATTCTTCTTCTCCGTGTTTTCGTTCTACGGTCGTGTGCTCGCTCGCTAGCATGTCTAGCGGTGAGGTCGTCGTGGCCTCTTCTCGAATCCTCTTGTTGCTGCCTCAGGATCCATGGCAGCGCACGAGAGGTGTTTGTGGAAATGCCGCAGTGCAGACAATTTGACTGAAAAGTGTTCCTACCTCGAGACGCATTGCTGAGAGTTTATTAAACTTATCATTATTCGTGTTTGAGAGTGATGAATGCTCCTTTTACCTCGTTCCTGCTTTGTTAAATTGTTGCGTTTGTTTTTTGCTCTGTGCTTCATGTATTGGCTGAATGGAGGGAGAAAAGAACGCTCTACGTCTCTGTTCATTCGACGGTAACATGCCGCACAGATCACCCGGAACGTTTCAATCTCCAGCGTCTGCACTCCGGTCGCCGTCGGCAGTGCAGCTCGGATGGTTAGGAGGCAATCCACCTGACGCACGGTGGTTTGTTCGCCATTGCTGTGGCCGGCGGCAACGGCAGCGAGACTGGGCCGATGATGAAGCAAGCGTGTTTGGCATACACCGCGTCGTCGCGCAGAACCACTTCTTGTTGCGAATAGTGACGGTCTGTTGGCAGTTGGCACCTCAAAAGCTCCAGTAGCAATTAGCAAATGCTTCCGGGAATCCGGACACCCATGCCGCCGTGCTCATCTGATCTGCTCAGTGGTGCGACCGTGCTCATTTGATGTGCAGTGGCGAATGCGGAGCCGGGATGAAATGGGTGGTAACGCTGGTGGCTAAGGATGGCAACGGGTCGGGTTGGATCGGGTGGAGTCTCTCCGTGCACCCAAAATCGAAACCCGAAATCGAAAACCAAAACCAAAACCGAAACCAATTCGGTGGAAATACATCACCAAAACCAAACCCGCGGATAAACCCGAAACCCGAGCGGTTACCGAAACCCGCGGATAACCCAAAACCGAACGGATACCGTAGATATATATACACATTCACATATATAAACAAGAGACAACAAATAATAAATATTTTCTTGAGTCAACTTTGAATAAATTTAATAATCTACTCCCTTTCGTCCCTAAATAGAAGTCGTTTTGGGGTGCGTCTTGGGTCAAACTTTCTCAACTTTGACTAGGTTTGTAGAAAATACGTGCAACATTTATATCTCGGGATAAATTTATTAAAAAACTAGGCGTAAAGATCTTTTCAATGATACTAATTACTTAGCATAAATATTTATATATTTTAATATATAATTACCCGGCGATTTGAAAACGTTGACTTCTCGGGAAGCGAGAATGACATCTATTTAGGGGACGGAGGGAGTAAGTAAATAAGTTATTATTAACATATTATAAAACATGAGTTTTAATTCTAAATGATTTATTTCGGATATCCATTGGATATCCATGGGTGAAAAACTAAACCCGAAACCAAAGCGAAACCGAACACGAAAACCATAGGTGAAATTCGGCACCAAAACCTAAAACAAAAGCGAATCTGAAACCCGCGGATATCCGAACGAAACCCGAAACGCTGCCATCTTTACTGGTGGCAACTGGCGTCTGCTGGGCGCCTGGGCCTGTAGTAGCTGTGGAAGTAACATGGGCCAGAAACCGGACAGGCCCGCGAAAGGCCCAAGTTTGTAGTCGTTTGTTTTGTGATAGTCGAACTTTTTCAAGTTAGGATAAATTCAAAAAAAAAATATTAGCAACATTTTTGTATCTAGATAAATTTATTATTAAAATATATTCGATGATCTATCTAATAATAATAATTATGTAAAAATATCAATATTTTTATATTTCATTACATTTTTTTATTTTTGGAAAGTGAGATGATAATTTTTACGATACAGGGAGTAATTTACATTGTGGAGGTGAACTTTATGAGTGTTGTCACCGATACACTTCGCTGTCATGTTTTGTGGTTGGACGCCACCCCACCGTCTACAAAAAGAGTGAACTAATATAATGATAGCACTAAAACTATACCTCCCAATAAGTTTATTATGAAAATATATTCTATAACTAATATAATGATATTATTTTTACCATGAATATTAGCACCTTTTTATATTTTTATTGACGCAGAGAGTAACACATCTCACTCCTTTCGGTCAAAAAACACATCTCACTCTTACATCTGTGCCGACGTAGTAAAATGCAGAGAACAATGAACACTGCATTTCTGCGGCTTTTCGAAGCGCTACATGTTGCTTTTGCTGTTGGAACTATCAGCCCCACAAAAATGGTATCCGACACGGCAACAACTATACCCATAGGACGGCTCTCGGACTCTCTCGAACCAGCTACAGCAGAGAGGCGGAAAAGAGGCGATCGGGCGCCCGCCGTGAGAGGCGGTGGTCTCCTCCCGCCTCAGACGGCTTTGGCGTCGTCACGGAGGGTGCGAGGAGACCGCTGTGCTCTTGCCGAATGGCACGGGTGGTAGGGTAGGTCCTAGTAGATCTATGGTTTGGTGTCCTTGCACCCCGTCGGCGAGGTGGAGGCGGGGCGTGTCGGAATAAGTCCTCTCGGACCCTTCCCCATTCCTCTCGGTGTTTCTCTCGGCGCCATTGGACGGTGCGTGGAGGTGGTACTCCCGTCTTTGGAGCCGTTATGGGGGAGGTGTTTTAGGCGACTTCGTCTTCTGTGAAGGAGGTGAGTTCGTTGGCCTTTTGCTTGGCAGAGATAGAGAGGATGCTTTGGGTTTGGTGGAAGTTTGGCGAGTGGAGCAGGTTCAACCCTTCTGCGGAGTTTTCCGTCGTTCTTCGGGCGAACCGCTTACAAGGCCGAAGGAGCTCGGGCGTGTCCCGTAGATGGGCTTCCAGCGGTGGTTTTCATCTCGTCATTCGCGACGAGTGTTTATTGCGGCTCTTCAAAAGCTTCATAGCGATGGGGCTCGACAGGCCATGGTTTCGTCGAAATGGATTTCGGCGTGACGGCGATAACAAACGGCCGGCGGAGTTTGGCTCATAAAGGCTCTAGGGACACGTAGTAATTTTTTGTATTTTTAGGGACCTTTGTGTAGTCGGTGGAGCGGTTGTCCTCCGTATCACGGGTGTAATGTGCCCGTGTGTGTACCGGTCTTTGTACTATATCTTTTGATTTAATACATGTACGTTCGATTAAAATAACTATACCCATAAAAAAAGTTGGCTTCTAGTTGGTCACTTATTTGATTTGTTGTATAATAATACACTTTTCCTATCGGTGAGGTGTTTGAAATCCCCATGCGATTTCGAGGCGATCGCTTCCCCGTCGTCTTCCTCAACTCTGGTGGCCCCTCCACCCCTATCCCTCCCCTCCCGTGAGCATCTCCTCCTCCTTCTCCCCACCCCTCCCCTCGGTGAGTTGTTCTTCCTATAGAAAGCTTTGTGATACTTTTTTTCTCTATGAGGGAAAGATGGTGGCCTGCGGGCGCTAGGGTTTTTCTAGGAGGCCGCTTGCGGAGTGGTGGCTAGTGGCTGGTGGCGGGGAGCACGGAAAAGGGCGGGCGCGAGAGAAAAGATGATGAAGCGATGCCGGTGAGAAGAGGAAGATGACAAAGTGTCAGACTAATATGTAGCGTTCGTTTCTTATCGTGTGGTTGAAATTCGTCGCCTGAAATTCCATTTTTTAGGCACCTGAAATATAGCAACTCCCGTAATTATAGTACTGCTCTAAAATAATCTGCGACAGAACATTCCAACAGCTCATCGCTAATCAGCTTCAGATTCCATTGGTAAAAATGACTAATCTTACCGATTACCGAACGTAATAAAATAGTGGTGGACCTGCGAAGTGGGAACCGGCGTGCGGTCCACTCCGCCGCACCGGACCCCGGTCGCCACGAAGATCGATCCATGGCTGCACGGTTGCACCTCAGCTTCAGCTCGACCCACCTGTCGGCAGTCGGAGATCTACGGTCCAGCGAGTGGCGTCACCGGCTCAGGTCCCCGGTCAAGTTACCGTCAAGCCGCTTCCCAAAAGGCTTCGCCGCCTGCGGCGCCACGCGCACGAAGGCATCGAACACATTCCCCTCGTGAGCGCGCACTACCGACTGCTACCGTGGCCGCAGTGTGGTTACAGCAGCTCGTCGCTCGAGGCGAGCTCCGGCGTGCGGAACCCTAGCCTAGCGCGGCTGCGCGCGCGTGGAACCCACCACCGGCCTCGACGCCGGCGGCGGCGGTACCAGGATGGCTCCGCCCGTGGCGCCATGGTGAGGGGGTTGCGGCTCGGTGGCCGCGCGGCCGCCGCGGCGAGGTGGTGCACCTGCCGCCGCGTCGCCGTCGCCCTCTGCGTGGGCAACCTCGTCGCCGCGCTGCTCGTGGCCCGCGCGCTCTACGCTCCAGTCTCCTTCGCATTTGCACCCAAACGTACGCTGGCTGTTTTCCCTCTCCTCAGCTCAGCTCACTGTTATTGAAGTCCATACGGTTGTTGCGATCAAATTAATCTGCCGATTAAGTTCGTGCCCGTGGCTTTAGGTGGGGAGCTGAAGTATTCAGGGAGCAGATGAGGTGGGTGGAGGAGTCGATCCGGATTCGCCGCGCGGCTGAGCCCGTCGAGCTCATTGAAGCGGTATGTATTGCTGTTGTACAGAGCTCTTGTGTTTGGAATTCAATTTGTTCAGGTGTTCCATTGAAGCGGTGATCTGAAGCTTTTGACACATTGGGTATTGGCGTCTGGTGTGAGAAGGTGAGGAAACTGCGCAAGGCATTCGCGAGGAAGAAGAGAAGAGAAGAAGGGGGGCTGCCGCTGGAGCTGAAGCAGAAAGTTTCGCTTGAGATTTTGCAGAGGCTGCACGATTTAGGGGGAGAATTCTAATACCACGGAACAGCGAGGTTTTTATTTCTGTCATCCTTTGATTTTGGTACCGGTATAGTTCTGTTTTAGTATTTAGTTGACTTACCAAGTTGGAATTATTGCCCGGTGCATCTGGATGGTTGCTCTGCTGTTTTCAGTACTCGGGTTGGAACGTCGTGCTCCTTTATGGTTCGTAATCATGTGTCCATGTTGCTGTGGGTTCACTGTACATACCTGCTTCTGGCTAGTTGGACCATTACTAATCTGGTGCTTTGTTAGGCTCACTCCTATGTACCAGCTCTTGGTTCTAAAAAAAAAATAAGTTGAGACGAGCTTTTCCCGATCATTTCCTTCCTTCGAGAAAGAGCAGAATATAGGTCCTTGTGGACTTTTCATGTCTCTTTATTCGTCTTTTCTCTTCTACTCCCTCTGTCCTAAATAATAGGTCGTTTTGGCTTTTGTAGATACGTAGCTTTGGCTTTTTCTAGTTATGTAGCTTTTGCTATGCACCTAAAAATGCTGTATGTCTAGATACAAAACAACATATAATTTGTAATGGAGGGAGTACTTGTTTTTTGCAATTTCACATGAAAACAATAAATCCCATTCATACTTTTGAGAACTATGTGCTATCATTTCTATGATAACCTTGTAAAGATTATTAAGCCAAAACCTATCTTCTGGGTTCTGGTAGTTTTACAACTCCAGCATACTTATTCATGGATTTGCCATTTATGTGCTGCTTCTTTTTATCCGGCTACTTATCCTCAATGGATTTTTTTCTTCAAGTTTTGTCTGATTTGTTGAAACCTTATTGGTTGGCATTCATTCTATTAGTCAATAGGACAAGAGGAACTGTGATTTCTTTGTTTCTTATAAAGGTGCTTGTAAGGTATGATTTGGTCTTGTATTAGACAAATAACGACAGTGAAGTACCAAGTGATACTGATGGTTTAGGAAAGTTTACTATTACTGATATCATACTGAATTTCACACTTCTTCTTTCCCTTTTAGGGTTGTAGGTGAGACCTTTTCTTTTTTCTTTAAAAAAAAAAGTGAGGGGGATATAGGGTAGACTGTTAGAAAAATCTAAAATTGTTTTCTGGTTGTGCATTTAATCTGTAGAAATATGTACCACTTATTAATTGCAGGGCTAAATAAATGTAGTGTTAGACATGATTTATTTTATGTCTACTAAACTAAATAATCTTTGCCTCATTTTTTCTAATATACGCCAGATGCTGTAGAAGCATGGCGTGTTGGGAAGCTTTTAAGTACATGAGAAGTGCATCTGCTAAGAATTTATCAAATTTTGGCCTCTCCAGTGAAGAATCAAGTACGTGAGATTACTTGAAGTTACTATGATGACATATTTATACTTGTTTATTTTTTTAACATTTATAATGTCCTATTGTTTGATATTTAGGGATGTTAAAACGAGCCTTGGAGTTTAACTGGCAAATGCTATTGGAGGACATTGGTCTTTGGATACCTCCCACCATATATCATATTGAACATGATGACAAGCCTGAGAATGAACCAGAAGGTTATTTCGTTTACACTGGTCATGTTGCCAGCATTGTTGATTAGGTCTTACGGGTCATTAATGGTTACCAAATTGTGTAGTAATTTTTGAATTGCTCCAATGGACAATTGAATAATAATTCTTGATTGATGTTAATGTTGCAGATGAAGAGATAATACCAGGTCCACCTTTGCCCCTGAATGCAATACTGAACTCCATACTGATTATGGTGGCACTGCTGTTAGATGGGGCTTAACACATCACAAAGAAAGTGCCGCAGAATGCTGTCAAGCCTGTATAGATCAGGCTAAGAGGGCCAGACCAGGAGCTTTAAAGTGTAACATTTGGGTTTACTGTCCGTCTGAGTATGGATGCTACTCACCAGACAAATATGAACACAAACATCAAGAATGCTGGTTGAAGCAGGTATTTGTCTGTTGTCATCTATGTGTTTATTGAAGTGCTTTTTTTTAAGGTCAAAAACTGTGGGGGGAGGTCCCTGTGTTTATTGATGTACTTAACTAATATAAGAGAATATACTTAAGTCCAGCTCTCATGCACAGTTGCTGATGTTAGTTCATTTTACCAAATTTGTCCTGTTTCCTGGGATAGTGACCTCCAAATTGTGCCATGTTTGTTGCATATATGATACAAGCATTGGTTTATTAACAACAGTAGGACACATGAAGTGTAGCTACTGGGCCTCTAACTTGGTTATCATGGTTTTGGGCAGTGGATAGAGCAGGCCGTGGCCTGGCATTCAGTTATTTTTTTTTTTTTCTTTTACTTGATAATAAAAACAGTCTTGTTTCATCGTTTAGTTATAACTCAATATGTTGACGGTATTGTACAAACTTTTTGGTGGAAACATGTTTATGTTGCGTGTTCTAGGTTGTCTCTGTTTCTTGGTGGCCCATTTTGACTGAATTGCTGATATAACATAAAATTTAGTTACTTGTTAGAGGATACTTTGTATGGCGCCCCCACATCCAGGCCATTGCTTGCAATTGCTATGATTCATTTTAACGGAAGTTTTCACGTTGGCGTGGTGAAAATTTTCTACCAGTGGTTAAAATTTCTTACCACGCACTGGAATGTGTTTCATTATGGTTTTGTCGTGCTCTCCAAAATTTCTGCTATGACTGATTTATTGAAATGCTACCTCAGATGGAACATTCCAGCACTATTTCTAGAAGATGGAACATTGACCGGGGAAAAAAATGGAATCCATGATGTATATGAAGTGAAAAAATTATGCTGCAATAGTATAGACACTTGAGTAGCCACTTTATTCTGCATCACTAAAAAATATCGAACATTCGCTAGGAAGTTTTTTACTGAGGTTGATTGGGCCAATGGAAATGGATGGCCCAGATATCCAGGGCGCCAGCCACCTGGGCACAAAAACTGCTCTCACATTTAAAATATTCATGTTGTTCTTGGACTCTTCCTTCCAAATGAAACTTCATTTTTTCATGTTTGATTTAATGTTCATTAAAATTCTGGTATTCCATTCATATATACGTCTTCAGAATGGATCGTTCCACCTGAAGTAATTTTGGCTGTATTGGTTTGTATTTCAGGCTGAACACCTAGATTAAATTTCAAAGATCGATTTTCGGAGCCATACAGAGATTCTCATCCGACTGCTCCTGTCGTTATTCCATGGATGTCAGGTGTCATTACTGCATGAGCTGCCTGCCCACAGGAGCCCGTTTCCAATGTGCAACCTCACAACTGTACTCTGTACATCTTTTCCAAACTCAGTAAACCATTTTTCTTTACCTTTAGTACTTAGTCTTTAGGTTAGTCTACATGATAGCTGAAGTTAGCTGAGCTGGGGCCTGGGTGGTAGGATTTGGGTTATGCTGGTGGCTTACTCATGAAATTATACAGAGTTAAATTAATTCTTTTACTTCCTCTGTCCCATACTTTATTTCCCCTACATCTGATAATATTTGTTCTTTTTGTTGCCCAGAACTCGCTGGTCATGGAAATTTTTACCTCTCATGTATGTCTGTTTTTTTTTGGGTGGTGGGGTAATTGAGTGCATATAATCATAAATATACTGTTTCTATTAGGTGTCCCAGTGTGTGTTTATGTTTGGATTGTATCTAGAATGTTCTACGCCACATATTCTTAGGTGGGGTTTTAGTTCTTCTATATCACAATTCTATTACTTGCCACACGTTTTTAGCATTATGTCTCACATCACATGTCATAGGTACCGTTGTCAAACCGTGCCCTAAGGTGTGGGAAACAAATTGATAGGCACATATTTTAGGCATATTTTGGCATAGATGTGTTGCAATCAGTCATGCCCAGAACTATATTCTACTTGGAACTGAAAACTAACTAGCGCTGAAGGAAAGCTCGAGAGAGCTCATATCATCTCAAACATTGGATCATCAGTTCAGTGCTTGCAACAGTTTTCTCAAACCTTGATGCAGCGCAATGGGAGATGAGACAGTCTAAGCACACTTCATGGCTGACCTGCTGCATCCATTGTGCCCAACTTGGACCAATTTTGTCTATAAAATTGGCTTTGCTCCAAATGCAGTGCATTAGAGGAGGGGTGAATCTGTTGAATATATACCCCGTTAGTTTTTTTATTAGTGTTTGACCATTTGTTATGAAAAGTATAATTGTAGTATGAAAATATGTTTTTGGTGTGCCTAATGATATTAATTTGGTGCGTAAAATAATTTTTCTCTTGACTTTGAGACAACTTTATGAATTTATTTATTCAGGGATGTTGGGGAAAATTTTTGTATTGCAATGCTGCTGACATCCCCTGAATATGTGAATATTTTCATGCTTAAACTGCAAAACATAGGTAGCTACATACAGCTTTCTCAGCATATAACAGAGTGTACAACACAAGGCGCAATGTTAACCGGTTTCAAGGCAATATTCTTTTATATATATACATCAGGTTCGCCATCAATGGTCTGTCCAGAGAGAGAGCAAACAGGTTACAACATCACGAGTACATCATACTCAACAGCATACAGGTTACAACATCACGAGTACATCATACTGTGTAGCAGAAAGTACAACCGGATTACATAAACACTAATACATCAATCTACTGTAATAAGTTTGCAATAGGTTTGAGTATCTACTATCTAGTGGCTCCTTTGCCATCTCGGTGGTCTGCTACTCTGCTTTCAAAAAGAGCCCAAGTAGACTCTGCACCGGACAGCCACGGCGAGAAGGATGACGCCGCTCCGAGGTGACAGCGTACTCCACCGGGGTGGTGATCCCTAGCTGCCTCAAGTGTCCCGGGTGTATCCAGTCGAAGATGGGCTTTGCCTTGGCGTTCCTCTCCATCTCTTCCAGCTTTTCGTAGGCTCTCTGCCTCTCGCGCTTCTTCTCAAAAGCCTTGGCATACAACTGACAAACGCTGCCTTGTGCAGCCGCAGCCTCTCGGGCTTCTTCTCAAAACCCTGGCACAGAAATGACGAACAGTGCGTTGTGCAGTCGGCTGTGGCTTCGATGGCTCGGGACTGATGGCGGGAGCCTGGCTAAGAACAGCGCCCTTGGACTCTTGTTGCTCTTCTTCTATCTCGCCGTCTTCAAGTAATGAATTGTTGCTTCTTCGGTTGTTTCTGGTTTCAGCAAACTCCTCTTCAGCAATAGGACTTAGAATCTTGGCTGGCATTGCCATGGGGAAGACATTGGTCTTGGGAAGAACAACAGCAGCTGGATTGCTTGTCACACACACTCGTCGTCGGAGCCAGAGTCACTACTATCGGAATCTGATGAATCGCCAGATGAACTGCTGCCGCTGCTGGAGGATCCTGACAAACTTCTAGAGCTGCTGGGGCTTTTTGCTGTTTCAACAAACTTCTCAGTTGCAATAGGACTAGCATCACCACATATGTCGACCTCCTCCTCTTCTTCTGTCATCTCTCCATCTTCAAGTATTCGTGGTGGTGAGCAAAGGCCCTTGGCTAGCATGGTAGAGGCATCAGTCTTGGGAATAGGAAGAACGGTATGAGCCACATTGCTTGTCACGCATGCATCATCAGAGTCAGAGTCGCTGCTGTCGGCCGATGAATCGCTGCAAGAAGATCCAGATGAACCATTGCTGCTGCTGGAGGATCCAGATGAACTGCTGTTGCTTTTGGGCCCTTTGCCGTTTCAGCAGTCCCAACAAGGGCGGCGTCGCCGCATATGACACCCTCCTCCTCTGTTATCTCTCCGTCTTCGAGTAGTGGCGGTGGTTGTGTATCGGCGGTGGCAGTGGCACCACAATCCTCCTCTATGAACTCGCCTTTCTCGATAATCTCACCTTCCTCTAGTCCACGGGGTGATGAGCGACTAATGGATCTGCAGACCTTCGTCGACTCCTCTTTCTGCTGCCGACGTTTCTCTTCTTGAGCAAACTCGTCCAGCAACTTCTGCAGCTCGAACATGGCGGGCGTGTCATGGATCCCAAATCGATCTCTATCTCGCCAGCCTTTTGGTCCGTGTGACCTGTGCACTCCTTGTTCAGGAACTCGAGGATGCGCGCCGGCATGTTCGACAAGAACGACGACAGTCGGGTAACCAAGCTGAAGATCTCATCCTTCGATACCCGGCTGAAGATCTCATCCTTCGATACCCGGGGCTCGCTGATCTGCACGGGTGGCGTCGTCCGCCTTTTCTTGGAAGATGGAATTGGAATCCGATCGGCCTTCGATATCTGGGGCGGGGACGCGATGATCGATGGAATCGCCTTCCAGAAACGGCCGTCCTTGCCGCGGCGAGGTGCTGCGCGGCCCTTGTCGGCAGTCTTGCCTACCACGATCTCGGCGTTCCTGAGAATCCCGCGGGTGCGTCCATCTCGACGCAAAGCCTCTTCCTCAGCATTTTGGCGGCGGCGGTTGGGCCGGCGTCGCGCGTGGCGGCTGATTGGAGGGAAGGGAGGATGGAGCGTGGCGGCGTGGGCTGGACTCGCCCCTCAGGATGGACCGACCTTTAAAGAAAGCTGAATTGATTCCTAGTCCGATACAAACACGAACAACTAGGGGTGGCTTCCCTACCAACAACTGGACAATGCACTCAACCGCCTCCTCCCTCTTATGGACAATTGCAACCTAAAATCCTAGTGGATCAAAATCCACCTAGGATTTGGCTGGAAGGGCACAAGGGCAGCAATACTAGCTAGTGCACATACTTTTATTATGGAACTGAGGGAGAACTAAATTATGACATGACACCAATACAACACGAACCATTACTGCTACTAATGGTGATCATCAATCACATCATGCAGTACCGACTTCAAATCAAGCACAATGTCGCCTAACAAAGAATAGCATTGAGTCAGGCATGGCCTTATATGGTCAAAGCCATGAAACAGCGATAGACTACTGTGGACAACCACTGATGGATACATTGAAATAGCAAAAACACTTTCACTGAAGTCAGCTCCACATCATTTACGAACAACTGTCCAATGCACTTGACCGCTGTAAACCTAAAACCCTAGTGGATCAAACTCGAGGGCACATATATACTCACCCACCAATCACAAAGGGCAACACTACTCTCTAGTGCACATACTTCATTATGGAACCGAGGATAACTAAACTATAATATGACACCGGTACAACATGAACCATCACTGCTACTGGTGATCATCAATTTCATTATGCAGTACTGACTCCAAATCAAGCAACAATGTCGCCTAACAAAGAATAGGATTGAGTCAGGCATGGCCTTACATGGTCAAAGGCATGAAACAGCGCTAGACTACAGTGGACAACCACTCATGAGTGATGAATAAATGGCAAGCTAACACTCACTATCAATCAAGTCAGCTCCACATCAAATTTTTTTATAAACCGAAAAATTTGTGTCAAATTGTCCTCTATGGTTCACAACTCTTGGCTCCACTGCACATAGGTGAAGGGTCAAAATTCTCAGTGAGGAAACTCTATGATTACAAGTGAAGCTCTGAAGCCGACAGGGTCCAACTTGTGGGGCATCGCTAGATTTCCATGTGTCTGTATTGCCTTCTACATTTTTGCTCCGCTAAGCCTAATGGGATCTTGGAAGTATTGGAGGGAAATGAGTAGTGCCTCCCTGGGGAAAATCGCTACTTCTGTTAGCATATCACAACAGAAGTCATAACAAATGAACTTTAAAAAGCTTACAAGAGGGAGGTACCTCTGTTCTTATTGTTCTACTCCCTTGATTGGGGCACGTATTAAAATAAGATGTGAATACATCATTTGCACGTTTACCCTGTCATAGAAATAAGTGACTTCAATACCAACAGTAGTAATAGTACAATCATTAATTAAGTGAAAGAGTCACCCCAAGCACAAGCTGAATGTTTCAGCTGCCAAATTAGCTGAGGTTCTCATGCAATGTTGACATTTCAAGTACTCTCAATTTGACCATAGACTAGGAATGCTTTCATAACTCCAAATTTCCATGCAAGAGATCAGGTTTCACTAGAAAAAATGAAGCATCGTAACAGAACAGAACAGCTATACCTTCAAATTTGTATCTTCTTCAATGCTTTCTTCCAAACCAGCAAGTCCACCAAATGCAATGGTAGGTGCCTGTTCAGTAAAAGCCTCATAAGTGACAGGATAGACTTACGATGGTTGCTATATGCATGGCAAGATTCATTCATAAAGCATACACACATGGTTACAATGCTCAGCCTTGGAATATGGCAATAGCACAATAGTAGCCAATAGTTACTACAGAAAGAATTTTACTAAAACATATCAATTCAATAGTTAAGTGAAGGTACACATTCCTTGGTTAAATGTTTATTCACTCATGATAATAACACAAAGGTAAGGTACCAGCTACTTGCTTACTGCTCAGCAAAGAATTATTAGCACAGGATATCACATAAAACACATGTCCACCAGTATTTGACTATTTGTTGAAACATACAATTTAGCATACTCAAATAAAGCTGAAGCATCCTAAGCAAATAGGGAGGAATTTACAAATTCATCAAGTAATAAAAAAAATGGTAACAAATCTAAATTGGTTTCTCAAGGTGGTCCATGAGAACAGCAGATGGCATACCTAAAAGTAGGCAAGGTAAGCTCAGAAGAATTAACTATTTGTCCATGCTCTGAGGTTCCAATGATATGGTCGTAGTCTTCCTAGGGATAGTCAATAACAAACCAAAGAAAGGTGGAAGTGAGTAATAATAACACCTTTTTTTCTGAAAAACATATTGAGATCTGAAAACAGTACCTTGAATGGGGAATTTTTTTGAAAAAAACACCACTCAAATTTGAAGTATAACGAACTTTGTAGCCCCAGTAAGATCCCATCTGTTCCCTGGGTGTGGAAGGGGGACAACTTTCCTTATGCAAGCTAGATGCAAGTACAAAGTTAAGTTACAGTAAAATGGCAAAAATAAAACAATACAAAGTTAAAGTTAATACTGCTCTAGAATGAGGACATAGAGAAACATACTCCCACAAGAATAGGCAACATAATTTGGTTTCAAAATTGATTTGACAAGCAAAAATACATCACAAGAATACATTGAGAACAAACATTTATGAGTTGAAATGAGAAAAGACCAAAAGTTGAAGAGGAAGCAAAGTCAATAAATATCATGAACTGAATTTGTTCTAGTGTTGAACTACCAAATGTAAATGCTTAGGAAATAGGAATAGCCTTTATGAGGATGATCTTGATTACTTAAGACTTGTACAAATTCGTCATACATTGGAAAAGGTATGGATAAAGATTATCAACACAAGCATATTTGTAACCCATGAAATAAATGGTTTACCTGTTGTTAGGTCACGATTGGTTCCCATGGCTACAGTTACTCTTTTGCCTGGTTCTAGTGTTTGTTCAACCAGAACATTCTGCAGAATCATGATAAACTAAAATCAGTGCCACATTTTTTTTGCATGGAAGTGGTGATCTGTTCAATATATGAAACCACCAAGTGCAAATCAAATAATACACATTATGAAATGTTTTTTATCTGTAAATGATAGATTAAGGTCTGTCAAATCTTGGGGTTTTATTTTTCCTAACCTCACCGTCTGTCTTAAAATGCCTTATTTACATAAAATAATTCAATTAATGTAAGCAAAATCATATTTAAGATTTTCATAAGGTTGTGTCCATTTTATACACTCCCATAGATTGTAAGATATGATAGGCTTTCCCCAGTCTTTCAACATATCTTCAAACTCAATAAGCGCCTTTCCCCAGACAAGTGACACAGAACAAAAAGGGCGGCTAGAAGATCCATAATACCTTACTTAATCCGACATCAACAAGAGTCCCCTTTGAGGGATCACTTTCCAATGTTACACCTGTCTAAATTCAGTAACATGTAAGCATTTTTGTTGGGTCAAAAAATATCAAAATATGTGGGAAGCTTGAACAATTATTCAACATGAGCGTGCTGAACATGATTTAAACAAGTAGTATAAATCCACCATGCTAGCAGAGATCATATTTCAATGTAAAACAGAATTTAGGGGTGCAAAGACTTCTAGTTTGGGCATCCAATCAACATGAAAAAAAATCCTTAAAAATATGCAAGATGCACTATATGTTGTACGACCATTTTAAAATTCAACCCCTCCAAACAAGCTACAGGAAAAGGCAAGCTGTACTTGGTGTGGATAACAACAAAACTTCATTTGATTTTAACATGTATATCTCAGTTTTCTTTTTCCAGAAACTTTTTGAGTGTTAACTGGTGTATTAACCAAATGGTTTTCCGTTGTTCCACCTAACTGTGTGTTTGAACTACATATCTCCTCATTATATATATATTGTCATATTGGTGTCATTTACTTTCACTAATCACAAGTTCAGTAGTGTCAAAAGGACGTCAACCTTCAAATGAGCCCCTCTGAACGAGCAGTAGCAATCTAAAAGCTACAGAGGGTCCCCTTTGTCACCACCTTATTGTATACTACACTAACCAAGTTCAAATTGTGATTCTAAAATCAATAGCAAAGGGGCACCAGAAGGGATGTCACCTTCACGAAACTCAGACCATTCATGTTTGCGCACATGGTGTGGTGCATCGAGCAGTGGAAGCAATCCTGCATACAAGAAACAGCACAGCACCATTAGCACCTAGTGAAATCATCAAAAATGTCGAAGGCAACCACATTGCCTGGAATCTTACCACAAACTTCAAAGGTTCTTGCATTGCGTGGGAAGAGGCGGCGGCGGAGGTACTGTGGGTTTCCAGATACTCCAAGTCGAACAAGGAAACGCGCGCCGCTCTCTTCACCATCACCCCGCGCCGCCGTTCTCCTCCCGCGGGATTACTGTCAAAGACGACGATCTCGTCTATGCGGAAGACGGTGGCGGCGCGAAGGCGATCTGGCTGACCAGCTGAAACAGAAGAGATGGTCTTTGTAGGCTTCGTGCTGCAACGGATAGCAAGGACTGCGGTAATGCGACAAGGAGGAAGGTGGGGTACGGACGAGGTAGCGAGCTCGAGGGACTGGGCGTTGTCGATGATGGAGCCGGCAACGGCGATGCTCACAAAAACTTCGGCCTCTTCTTCTCCTCCCCATCCACCTCGCCTTCATCCTTCCTCTGCTTCTCTGCTTCTTCTCTTTGGGCGGCGCTTCTTCCTCGGCAAATCGCGGCGCCGCGCCGACCGTCCTCGCCAGCGTCCTTGTGCTTCTTCCTCTTCTCCCTCTTCTCCTTCTTGCGCCGCGCCTTCTCAGCAGCGGCTGCCTCACGCTGTCAACGGGGTTCATGGCGGCGGCGGGGCGGCCGCCGGCCGAGAGGAATGGTGCTTGGATTGGGAGGTTTTGGGCCACGGGGAGGGTTCTGGGAGGCGTATTGGGTTGCTGTTGGGCCTGTTGAATCGCTAGGCTGAATGCTGGCTACGCGTCTGACGTGTTGCCTCGTGCGTGAAAATATTACTTCGAATTATTATTTTTCGTTCCAAATGTGAAAAAAATTAGGGCAATTGTCTAAGATCAACACTAACATAGTTTTTTATAACACACTGACATAGTTTCAATCTCATTTTAATAAAGGAGCTATATAAATAATAATAATAAATAATAATAATAATAATAATAATAATAATAATAATAATAATATAGCATTTTTACAAGAAACAAAGGAGATGCTTCATCTAGGTAAAAATAAGTGTGCTTCCAAAACTCTATTTATTAGCATTTTTAGCTCTAGCTAGTCAGGTGCACCTACAATTCAGAACCACGAAAAAGAAATAAACAATATAAGAAAGAAAAAAACAATTTCTCTTCACGCACGAACCAAAGCACCAGTATGTCTTTTTTTTTTTTTTTTCTTGCCTACATCTATTCTGCAATATATGGGCGCTCCAGTTTGAGCGGGACCGTAGAAGCAGCTTATCGTAGTGGTTGAGGTAATATAGGGTGCTTAAAGGAGGAGTGATTTTTGTTAGGAGATGATATCTGGATGGCAATGTTGGTGTTTGCAGACGTGTATCTTGATTTACTAGTGTCCAAGCTAATATGGCTCAAGTACGTAACCCTTAGAATCAAAGAAAGTCGATTGCCAATTCAACTAATAAGCAAGAGCATCATCACCTCTCATTTCCTAAAAGCAAACACTTGGTAGTCTGTACACTACTTTTAGATATCAGAGTGCGAAGAACCCCTCTTTAAAAGCCCCCTACCTTGACACACCAAGTAAGGAACCCCACTACTTTTCCCTCCTCCATCCCTCATTCTTGACTCTACGATGTGGGTCTTCTCATCCGTCTCTACTTTTCTATTTTTTACCATTTGATTCTTTTTTTCCCTACCTATGACCACACAATTAGCTCCCTCTTTGCTTGTGCCTTTGTCACACTCAAATCCGCGCTACCTCCCTCGTTTTCGCCGGCCAAATAAAGCGACCCCAGGTCTAAATCTGGACATCCCACTTTTCTAAGTGGATTGAGGGTGCCGCGTGCCCAGAACCAAGGTAGGATAGATCCCTTGGCATCAAATCGCGGCTCGGTTTGCCCGAGATCATCCCTTTTGCCTTCTCTGCCGGTTTGTCTAAGGCCCTCATTTCACCGGTGCCTCCTAACTCTAGTATGCATGAGGCCAACCTCCCTCCACCTTCTTCACCTCCAATTCTTGGGCTCCTTGCCCCAACAACCTAAAGCTATAGTTGAGACTAGAACAAACCAACCCAAAGTAGGAGGAACACTAGATAAAAAGCCTAGTTTAGCTAGAGTTGCTTTAAAATCAACAACAAATTGATGCATGCCTCCCCATAGATGGATTCAACATATCAAAGTTACTAGGGGTGGCAGGGCTACCAAAATACCTAGCGTGCTTAGGTTCTGAAGCCAGCTTTAATAAGGAGGCCCTAGCCAGTGAATTGCCCACTCGATAGAAAAAGACAATATAGGTACGCAGTGAGGTGAGAGAGAAGAGCACTAGCATGCGCAGAATTATGGACATCTTAAAATCCAGGTAAGAAAAGATGCCTAACTGAAACATAGTTCAGAGCATATACAAGGCTCACCGTTGTGGAGCATGCCGAGGCGAGGGTGACGATGATCTATGTGTTGAAGCTCAACCTCGTGATGCTATATTACTACTCATATGCCATGTATAATATAATACATACTAGGAGTTTATATTACAAAAGTGAAATGCAACGCCACTTTGAACTTCTGTAAGTGTCAAATAGGTCCATGGACTTAGAAACCAGCCATCTAGCCCCCGAACTTTGCGAACCGTTCACCCCAGGTCCAACGGTTTCGCATGGCTTGCATACTGGTTTTGCATGGGCATCGGTATACCGATGTTGACGTCGGTGGCGGCGATCCTTCTTTTTTAATTTTATGATTTGATATCTTTTTATTGGCGGGCTCAAATATAGCAAATAATATATCAATTTTGATTGTTTTGACGAGCTCATTGCAATGGTGTGCTCTGTTTTGTTATTTGAAATAGTTTTATTTTGTGTAAAATTAAACATTTCTATAAAACCAGTGGAATATTATTTGTAATATTTAATTTTATAAAACGAGTGAAACATTCTCGATCCAGTAAATTAAATATTTATAAACCTTTGAAATTAAATATTAAATATTTCTATAAAACGGTGAAACATTTTAGTCCCCGTCCTCGATTCCGATGGTCCTATTGTTTGTTGTGGTACTTTTCATTTCAGCCGGTGCTCCTCCTTCCGATGACAACGCATGGCGAAAGCGGCATGGTGTGTGCCGGATGAAGGCGAAGCTAGGGAGCAAAGCATAGTGGTTGCCGGACGGCGTCTCGCATGAGCGTGAGTGAATCAACCATCGGTGCTCGCTCGCTTTCTAAAGGCGTCACGATGGGGATGTGCCGGCCGCCTGTGGAAAACCGCAGAAACACAAAGCGGTGTGTGGGATCACATGTTGTACAGGTCTATGTCTTGGAGCTATTCCGTTAGAAATATTGCAAACACAAAGCACGCCAAAATATCACTTTCGTTCTATATAAAATTAAATATTGCAAATAATATTTCAATGGTTTTATAAAAATATTTAATTTACATGAAATAAAAACTATTGCAAATAACAAA
>JADLZK010003868.1:0-67058 GCA_015847255.1 Hyparrhenia diplandra
TCTCTAGTAAACTTGAGGCAAGAAGAGTATCTAGTTGATTGGCTGTCTCAAAAGTTAGTGCTCGAGGAGCCTACCTAGAGAGGTATTCCGAAGCTTGCAGACTTGGAGCTAATTAGAGGAGCGGCAATCCTAGAACTTGCTTCAACTTGGAGTAAGTGACCGGCAAGTCACCAAACCAAGTAAAAACATCGCGTCTCAACCTCTTCATTGTGATTTGCCTATTACAAGACAAGTTTAACTCATTGCAATATATATCACCTTGTGTTGTTGTTCATGCTCTTGATCTAGTTGCTTAGAACTACTTGATCTTGCTAACTAGAAATATTTAGGAGCTCCCAACCTAGGTTAGTACCCTCAAGGGTACTAAAAACTATAGTTAGAGGGGTGTAGTTGTGGCTAGGCCATTTCTCTTCCACATTTCAAATTGGCTAGCTATTGCGATTATTTGTTAGAGGCGACTATTCCCCCACCCCCCCTGCTCTCCTCTAGTCGACCATCTCGACCCTACACTCTGGTAGCAACGACCCTTTTTAAGATATAGATCAACAAAGCAACATATGGTGCATCCTTAATCATTACGGACAATTAAAATTATCGATAAATGCATTTTGTATGAGCATACCCACATGTGAGGATGAGTCCCGAATATACTTACAAGTAAGTTGGGCTCGGCTATGTTATCTATATCTCACCCTAATGCTTTTGTTGGACATGATCTATGGAATGGCATGCATTTGAAATTAGTGTGTGTGATGTTTAAAACTATATATGTTGCTTCCAATACTAAATTTGAACTTGATGTTGAAATAACTTATATTTGAACTCCGATGTATGTTTTTAAACCACTTGTGAACCTTGTGTAAAAATGTGATATGTGGATGTTGAATCATGTACAATCTTGGTTTGTATGTGTCTTATTCGAGATCCTTCACGATACTCGATGGACTACCGGGTTTATATGTGCACAAGTGCGAGAGAGCACGCTGTCGGCAGTTGCGACTGCACTTCTGCTCTTATAAATTGGATGGTTCTATGACAAGCTCACCGGCGCGTCATCGTTGGGATCCGCCACCCTCTCGCCGCGCCGGATCTGCCTTTACATCACGGGATCCACCCTCCCATCGTCGGTCCGCCGTGACGAGCTCGCCTTGGTCCTCTTGAGGATTTCTTGCCTGGTCATCGGTGAGAGCACCATCACAAAGAATGAGCTCCATACTAGCGTCACATCAAGAGAGAGAGAGAGAGAGAGAGATATTAATGTCTCTGGTGGACCGACATTAGAGATAGGGGGTGAGAATGAGAACAAACCCTAGGTAGCCATATATACACTCCCAAAGCGTCATAGTGGGGCCAAAATGGTCCACGCGAGAAATTGGTAACGGCTCAACCCATTAACACAAGCGACTATATGCGTTTCTTTTAGATGACCCTTTATTTCAAGAACTGAGTTTTGAAGTCGGTTTTGTTTTGTAAACTCAAGTTTTGTCGTTGCGGAGGTTAATTTGTACTCCCCATCGTTCCAAATTATAATTCATTTGACTTTTTCAACTTCAAATTTGACCACACATCTTATTCAAAAAATTTGTACAAACATAGTAAAGTTTAAGTCATTCTTAAGAACCTTTTGTTAATAAAGGATGCCACAACAAAAAGAAATGATATTGTGCATAATTTTTTTTGAATAAGACGAGTGGTCAAACTTGAGTTGAAAAAGTCAAACAAACTATAAACTCAGGTTATTCTGTAGCAGTTCCTCTGTTTCCTCTGTTTAGGGACGAAATCCGATTTTGTTCCATTATCTAAAGACGATGTACACCTTATGCTGGTGTCTTTTTTACTTTCGTACGGATGACCCATGGGCGTGCGCAGGAAAGGCCCTACATCTGTAATCAACCATCTCTCGGCGCCGTTGTCACGGCCTGATCGAACACCTAGCGCAATCCAGTTCGTCACAAGCCACTCCATGAGGGCCCATACAAAGATAGTCAGAACTAAACGCAGGCGCTCCAATCCGCTTAACAAGATTAATTTCCAACAATCTATGTTCTTTAGTCGCATAGTAGCATATAGCCACTTCTTTTAAAAAGGAAGAAACGAGGGTGGAAGAACTGAATCCTAAGAAAACAATGTACTCCCCTCCGTACCACCAATATAAGTACATCTAGCATTTGAATTTTTCCCACAAATAACATGCATCGATAGGGTACCATGGTCGGCTCATACATACAGCGATCTTTGCATTGTTTCAACCACAAGTTCATTGTTGTGGGACCAAAAAATAATAAAAAATAACTTGTGTGAAAAAAATTACGGAGGCTCGAAGCTCCTCGGCCACTCGTTTTTCCTTACGCGCGTACATGCTCCTTCAGTTCTGTCACCCGTGCATGTATGTATGAGCTTTCCATAAGGGCAATATTGTAATTTCACCGCTTTATTGATCTGTGTGCCATCCACCTAGATGTACTCCCTCCTGTTCCATTTCATTTGCAACTATGGGAAGCGTGTCATCAAACCGACTCAACTTTGACTACGTTTGTAGAAAATACGCGGCAACATTTATATCTCCAAATAAATTTGTTAATAAACTAGACTTAAAGATCTTTCCGATGATACTAATTACCTAGTATAAAATTTTTATATATTTTAATAAATAATTGCCGCGAGTTTAAAAATGTTGTTTTCTTGGGAAGCGAGAATTGCAAGTTTTCCGAAAAAAGGAGTACTTTTATTTCTTGGGACGGAGGGAGTAACATTTATGACATGTGCTTCAATCTATAAAGATACTTTAATCCTGGTGATCCATTTCACTGTACATTAACAGTGAAAAACAGTTCTCCAAATCCAGCCGTCCAATGCCGCTTCTCCATCCATCTGCCCGTTCGTTCACACCTCTGCTCTTCCCGAACTCCAGAGACATCGACGCGCCCCCGCGCTGCTGGCCTCTAGTTATAATTAGGCTACTACAAATGGGAGTTTCATTGAGATGATCGAAATGAGTTTCATTTAGATAAAACCTGATGGACATTGTTTCCATGTATGAATGTGCTACAAAGAGCATATTAGACACAAAGGTTGAAACTATGCATTGTAGAAGGTTAGATCAACCATGGAGCAAATCCTGTTTTCCGATGTAACATATATACTTGGAGACAAGAAAATGAAAGTATGCATTGACCTTGGCCTTAACATGAAAAATTATCTCGTTTTTGTCATTCAATGAAATACTAGAAATTCTTAATACAAGCTTTCCATAATACAAATTAAGCTTCTATGGGTAGAAAATCTGATTGTTGCAAACAGATCTACCATGGAGTATATGGATGTGTCTCATACATCTTTGCTGAAAACTTGGTTCGCTTACTTCCTCTCGTTCTTGGAGTAGAATCTTAGGACCACATAGAAGGCGAGTCGGTACAGCACGCCCCAGGCAAGGAGAATTGCAACATCTATCCAGAGGTTATCAATTGCTATGTCCATGGTGGTGAGCACATCTTGGCCTTTCAGGGGGCATGTCGGTGAGGAAGCATTCAGGTTACTCACTTGCCCCAGAGGTCCAGGTGAAAGTTGATCTTGTGAGCCAACATAGCAGTGGCCTCCTTTGAACTCATTCACAATCATTGCCTCGAATGGGTATTTTATGGCGGAGATATAGTGGAGCCACCTCCATGCCATAGGGATCATCGTCCGCTTCAGGAAGAATCCACAAGTGATGAAGAAGAGCGCCGTTGTCGCAATCACGACAGCATATCCAGTGATATAGCTTGGAACAAGTGCACTGACCAGCATCACATATGCATTGGTTGTTATAAGTGACGCAAACAGGATGATCCAGAAGTTAACCAGGTTGCTTTGCAAATGGAGCATGTACTTTGTGATGACTGCAAAGGTGAACCCCTGAATGGCGAAGAACGGGAGATAGACGATTAGAGAGGATATCACGTAGGATGATGCACGGTAAGCATTGTGGGACCTCTCACGGATGAAGATAAAGCGCTCCTGGATGAAATGGGAACAGCGTCGTTGGAGGAGAAGAAGACAAGGCAGACTGCAAAGATGTAGAAGTTGAGGAGGCGATTGATGGTTGTGAAGTTGTAATCGCTGAGGCGGTGGAACAGTGTGGAAAGAATGAGTGCCATGACTGTGAGGACAATCTCCCTGGAGAGGAATAGCTCCGGCGTGCGCACCACGTTCAGAGCGGTACGCCATGAGAGCACAGCGACCTCCCTGAGCCAAGGATTAGCAAACTTGGGGCCATCCTCAGGAGCATCAAGTGGTGGTGGTTCCAGTTCAAGCTGGTACTCATGGTAGCTTGGTTCCTCTGGCTTGAAAACCGGTTCATGGGGGGATTGAGATTGAGGAGGAGGTGCATGTTGTGGTGTAGCGAAACGGCTGCGCTGCTGGTAGCTCGACACTGGGGTTCTAGCTGGCGTTCGAGCAGGAGTTGTCCATGTAGGCTTACGTTGGGGCGTCCCTGTGACACCATGGTAAACCCAGACTGAGAAATCCTTATAAAACTGTGATGCAAGCCTTGGATGGTAGGTCGTTGAGGTTCCTGTATGCAAGGGTGTATGTGACTTTCTCTCAAGAGAATTGTCGTACTCTTCCTCGTCATCATCGATATTATAGGACTCGAAGTTTGAGAAGGTATTAGCATGAGGTGTTCCCGTTGTGACCGAAAACTGGTTGCTCTTGAGCTGCATCTGTCGGAACTGCACTGATTTCTGGTGTGGTGTTCTTGGTGTCTTGGGTACTGGTGTCTTGGCAGCTTCATCAGGTTTGCTGCCATCCCTCTGGTAGGCAACTAAAGGCTCAAGTCCAAGTGTTGATTCATCGTACTCCTTGATAACATCCAGGAGGTACTCGATGCTGTTCTCACCATCAGGTACAGGTCGGCCAAATCCAGCAAGGTGTGCAGGAAGTGTGATAGGACTTCCTAGATAGATTAGCCTTCCTCTGCATGCATCAAGTGTAGTAGGTACTAATTAGAGTGTGATAATTAACAAGTGCTTACACAAGTTATGACTTATGAGTAATCAAATGCCCTTTCAGAAATGCAGTTCTCCTCAAAGTAAAGGTTTTGGCCTGTAATTACCTTGCGAGGATGACTATCCTGTCGAGAAGCATCTGAATCCTGAAAGATGGCTGATGAATTGTCATTAGCACAATGCTTCCCCCCTTTGCAATTTCTTTCACTTTCTCCACCACACTGTATGCACTGGTGGAGTCAAGGCCAGAGGTCGGTTCATCAAGAAACAGCAGAGATGGTTTGTGGATTATGTCAGTGCCAATCGACACCCTACGGCGTTCCCCACCAGAGACACCTCGTATCCCTTCATCGCCAATGTATGTGTGAGCTGTTGTCTGTTATTTTTGACATTCAGAGCTTAATCAAAATTGTGAATGGTATCCTCAAGTGAAATTATATTGTTCAGTTACTGTTTACTTCAGATTACCATTCATCAGCACATTGTCAATAAGTGAGAAGATACGCAAAACAATAGTAAGATGAAAAATATGACGTTGTGTAATTTCTAATCAAAGGTTCAGAACATTAGCTATTTAGCTTAGCTGCTGAAACCATGATCATGGTTGCCAACTTTTTGGATACTGAATGGTTATGTAAGGAGTACAAATTCGTGTCAGAGGTTTTCAGGTTGACGAACAAAACGCTAGAATTTAATCTTTTTTTAACTAAAAAAAAACGGATGCTAGAGGAACAGAGGATGAAAGAGGATGTAACCTGCAAACCCAGCTGCTCAATGAGCTCCCACACACGATTGAGCTTCTCAGCCCTGGAGAGCGTCGGAGGCAGGCGAACCTCGGCCGCAAACCTCAGCGTCTCCAACACCGTGAGCATCGGGAACAGCTGGTCATCTTGCATCACGTACGATGAAATCTGCTTCATGTAGCTCGTCGTCACCTGGATGAATAATGGTCATCGTCAGAAACCTTCTTTTGTCCTCGATACCAACACAGACGCAATGCAAGAGAACATGACGTGTCGTCGCTCTTACCGATCGGCCGTCGATGCTGACGGAGCCCTCGAGGCTTCCCCTTGGCGATCCTGCCGGCGAGCGCGTCGAGGAACGTGGACTTGCCGGCGCCGCTGGGTCCAAGGATGGCGGTGACCTGGCCGCGGAGCGCCTGGCCGGAGATGTCGTTGAGCAGGTACACCTCCTTCTTCACCTTCACCCCGTCCTTCTTCTGCTTCTTGATGACGCTGTACGACAGCTCCTTGAACTCCAGCCCCTGCCCGGGGAAGTTGACCACCTTCTCCCCGGGACCGGCACTGGCCTTACGCCGGGAACGCCGTGTCCACCGCCGCCACCGCGGTGGTGGTGCTGCTGCCTCTCGCGCGGGTCCCCGCGGCATCGAGGAGGCTCTCGAGGCTCTTCTTGCGATCCGTCTGCCACGCGGGCATCTCTGCCGCCGCAGCTGTAGTCGTTGTCCTCCGAGCGTCGCCGGCCCGTTCCGTGGCGTGGTGGTGGTGGGTGGCATGCTGCATCTCGGCACGCTCCATGCGGTGCCCGGCTGGCCTCTCTGCCCGCTCCGCGCGGTGGTGACCGCCGGCCGGCATCTCGGCCCGCTCCGTGCGGTGCCCGGCTGGCCTCTCTGCCCGTTCGACGCGGTGGTGACCACCGCCGGCCGGCATCTCGGCGCGCTCCATGCGGTGCCCAGCTGCCCGCTCCGCGCGGTGACCGCCAGCCGGCATCTCGGCCGCCGCTCTGTGGCCGCCGTTGGCATGCTCCCGGTCCCGGCCGGGCCTCCGAGCGCCCGTCGTCACCTCGTGCTGCTGCTGGCGATGCATGCTTGTGCTTAGCCTGCGCTGCAGCTGCTTCTCTGCCAGTATGCTCCTGATCTTATAGGGGTTAGTATATATTATACTTGTTATATCGTCGCTACGTACGTAGCTTTCGCTGAGAACAAGGAGGTTTCTGAGTCTGCTATGTGGCGTTGGCCATGGCCAAACACAGCCAAAAATGGGGTGTTTTGTCTGGTGCTGCCAGCATTGGATTTGGAGCTGATGCTTCAGCTGGCCTTGGTTTTGCAGGAGCCTCTTTGGTGCATAGCTCCGGATCGTTGGATCTGCAACAATGTGCTTGGTCGCTTGTGGTTTTGTTACAGAAGAGCTGAGCAGTGATAGTTACTGCCACAGCTGGGGCTTAATTTTACTCTAGCGACAATCAGACACACATGGCAATGACCTTTTTTGTTTCTAGAATTGGCTAACTCAATGCGTCTTTTCCTGGACGCCTCGATGCAATACTGTTCTGGCCACTGCAAAGGTGACTAAGATTGTAGTGTTTTTTTTCGCCAAAAATTCAAGGCTGTGCCTCATTCCTTAACACAAACATTAGTGACGATGCAATGAAAAGACTGCCAACAGCAACATCAGGCACCTCCCCATATGGTCCTGCACCACCAAACTAGATTGCTGAAACTTGATGACGGAGAAAAGATTGCTGCATGCATCCACAAGGCAAACCAAACCAGTCAACGAGTTTTGTTCAAATATTTAACCTTCTTTAAATTATATTAGAAAATATCACATCTAGTTTTTTATTTTTCATCACTGCTATATGCATATATTTTTCAACGTCGTCAATTCTAAACCCCCTATCACCATGGTCCACAAGCTCAATATTTTAACGAGGCGGCGGCGCTTCTAGAAAACTTTTTTTTCCCCACAAAGATAGCTTCTAGAAAAAAACATAGAGAGGTATTTGGACCAACCCACGGTGTACCTTCTATGATATAACCCAGGTGAGACTCACCTGAACATTGTTCGACCCACATTGTTCTGCCAATTGTACCAATCATACCAATCATGCATTCTTGTAGACAATTCAATGCATTCATGGAGCTCTTTTGGGTCCACCAAATCTTTACCATTCAACTTCACGGCCTCCTAGCTTGGCATAACGTATCCTGAACTCTTTCTCTGTGAAGCCCATTTATTCGACTAATTGTTGTCTTTCCATCTTTTAAGCATGATGTATTTGTCAGCTTAAATCTTTGTATGGATTGTTTTTATCTATCGCTCGTGGTGCAGAACTGATGGATCTGAGGAAACCTAGGTTATTTAAAGCTTTCAAATGTAGTGTGCAATGCTTCCTAGTTGATTTGTTCCTGCTAATCTGCATTTTCATTAGGCCAGTTATGCCTGCACTTATCTTTTATTCCTTTTGCACGAGGTTCAAGAGCCTTATTTACTGAGGCAAGCCACCTTTTGTTACCTGACCTTGATGACGTGAGGCCCTGAACATGTTCCTTAGCCAATGGCAATGGATCTTTTTTGTTTCTAGAATTGGCTAACTCAGGGGCTGTTTGTTTTTCAGGGACTAGACTTTTTTTAAGTTGGGATTAAAAAGTTTTTAGTCCCTACCTATTCGGTTGTAGGGACTAAATAGGGACTAAAAGATGTTAAAAAACGAATTTAGGTAGAAGGCCATCTCGAGACACCTCAAGCTAGTGTCCCGATGGTGCTTGAAGCAGTAGAAGGCTGGCTCGAGGAGGCCGGGAGTTTGGAGGAGTGAGTGGCCGGTGGGAGACACGCGACGAGGAGCGAGGAGAGGTCGTCGGAGGGGATGAACCACGGCTGGAGGCGCGCCCATGCGAAAAGGGAGATGAGCGGGACGGGGTCGGAGGCCGCGAGCAGGAGCAACGCGGGGTCGCACGGAGGATAGCGCCAAGAGCGCGGTGGAGAGGGGGCGCCCGAGCGGTGCCGGAGCGAAAGCGCCACGAGGCGGGCCACCAATGCGGGCGCGGGAGCGGGTGCCGGGAGGTGCCCGAGAGGATGGTGGAGTACACGCCCGGCATGGGCGGCCGCACCCTACATGCCGAGGAGAGAGCGGCGCCCGACTCGCCTAGGTACTCCAATCGTGTCCATCCACTCGTAATCAGCGGGGGGTGGGGCTAGCGGTGGCTCGAACAAGAGATGTCGTGCTAGGGGCGGGGGGAGAGGGAGACGCCGCCACCACCACCGTGGAGGCAAGTGCTGCAAGCGGCCAGGGCTAGAGCTGGCGTCCCAACAGGCGGTGCCAAGGGTGCGGCCGGCGGTGCCGGCCCAAAGAGGTCTCCGGCGGCTGAACTCAGGGGCTGCGGCGGGGCGGTGGGCGGTAGCCTTGGCAGGGTGGTGCGGCAGGGGGTCGGGCGTGGAGGCAGCGCGGAGAGTGTGGAACGAAAAAGTCCCAAAAAGACCCTTCAATAGGGTCTTCTCGCATTTTAGTCCAAAAAGTCCCTCTGTTTGGTTTCTCGGGGACTAAAAGAGACTTTTATTTATTCCCAAGGACTAAAAAATCCCTCAACCAAACAATTTTGTGGACGCACTCTGCCTCGATTGGAGTACCCTTTTTTTCCCAAAATGAAAGGTTGCCTCATCATTCATTAACGTACACAAACATTTGGTGCCCATAACATCCTACTCCCTCTATCCCGTGGAGTTTGGCGTTTTTGACTTTTGAACTTCATGTTTGACTATCCTTCTTATTCAAAATATTTATACAAATAATAAAAAAAAATTAATCAATATTCAATTATCTTTATTGATAAAATAAGTTATAACAAAATAAATTATATTTATACAAAAAAAATTGAATAAGACGAATAATCGAATAAGATAGCACGAAGTATAGGGTGACAAATTCGTGTGAGACGGAGGGAGTACCTTCAAGCAGGAACACATACACTGCTGCAGGATCCAAGTAAGAAACACACTCACTCGCCCTAGGGAAATATGTAGTGCAAACCATAACCTTTGTAAAAACTAGTGTAAACCATAGTAAAAAAGTCATCAAAATTCACCCAAAAACCCACACATGTAGATGATATGACGATACAGAACCTTGTTAAATATCTTGTTAAAACTCAACTTCTTTTGTGAAATATAAAAATAACAAATTTCTAACAAATCATTTGGACAACATCATTCTGGCTTGAAATTTGTTATTTTTGTATCTCACAAATGAAGTCAAGTTTGGACAAGATATTTTACAAGGTTGTGTATCGTCATATCATCTATATGTGTGATTTTTTTGGTGAATTTAAACAACTTTTTTTGTCGTGGTTTACACGGTTTTTTATGAAGGTTATGGTTTGCACTAGGCATCTTGAAAGGTCTTTGTTGGTTTTTGGTAATTGAGTGAGAACATTAGATGGACTAATAATGTGTCATTGAGATAATACACAAGAGATTAGTTCACATAAGATGATGCAATCAAAGAGCTTTATTGCATATGAGACATGACATGGAGTCGTGTGACTAAGGTGGAGAAAATTAAGACGAGGCTTGGCTTGATGGACCGGTTGCAAGTGTGAAGGGCAAGTCAAGGTTTTGTAGTGATGGACCGTGAGGAGGTGAAGCTTGGGCAAGACTTGGTGCCCATGCATCGACGTAACGTTGAAGAGTAGGTGAGGTCAATATCGATGTACCAATAGTGTCATGTGATGAAATGAAATATGGATCATATCACTAGTAGAGAAACAACTTTCCATCCAAGAGCTTTAGTCCGGCCACTTGTGGGCCCGGGACTAAAGAAGGAACTAGTCCCGGTTCATATCGCCGGTAGGGACTAAAATCCCCTACTCCACTCCCTGCCCAATGGATAGTGGAGCAGACTTTTCGAGCAAGGATCTTTAGTCTCGGTGGGTGGTTTGAACCGGGATGAGTGGTATAATTTTAATCTCGTTTGTTGTGGCAAACGGGACTAGGATTGTTTATCCCGGGTTGTGGATGAACCCGGAACTAGTGCTCCATCATTTAGTATCGGTTGTAAGTACCAACCGAGATTGAAAGTTTGCCCTATATGTAGCCCCCGACTGCCCCCCCCCCCCCAAACGGCTGTTGGCGGTCGTTATCGACCATTTTATACCGCCAACTTATGTCTTTTTCCGGGGAATCTTGCACACTAACGACACATATACCTTTACTTCTAACCTAGTTCCACTTGTATTCCGAGAAATATATTTTGCAGGACAAATACATGGAATCAAGTGAGAACGTGCCAAACTTCATGGAAAGCGCACTTTGGAAAACATGTTTATCAAATAAGTGCAACACAAGAGGCCCAAGTCAGGAACGAGATGGACCAAAGCACCCCTAAACTACGGATCCAGGCCGGCCCAGGAGCCCACAGGTGAAAGGCGGTCGCGAGAGGGGCCACCCCCGTGCCGCCTCTCGAGCCGACCTTTCACAGGCGGTTGCATGCCGCCATGCACATTAGGATTCCACGGGTGCTTTGTTCAAATATTATATTGAAACCGCCCTAGAGAGGTCGGTTTGCACCTTCCGTGTGGGGATGTCCATCTTCCAAAGAGCCCCCTCTCCTCTACCTATAAAAGGAGGCTCTCTCCCTCTCATTCGACAACAACACAACAAGGAGAAGAGCACCATCATACACTTGAGCAACATTCCAATGGGCTTAGGCCTAGCTAGCTATAGAGTTGATAGAGTTGAGTAGAGGAGAGATGTGTTGTTTATATAGTTGAGCTTTACGGGATCTTTTGTTGGGTTCATATAGTCTTTTATGTCTATTGTTCATTAAGCTTTACATTGTTTATATAGTTGAGCTTTACCTTTACTTGTTTTCGGGTTTCCGTCCCGTGCCCGTGGCGGATGCTCTAGTAGAGGACTCTTGATAAAGACAGATGTTCTGTCACGACGCTAGAGTAGTAGTCGATAGCGTAGGACGTGGTGTCTAGGCTATAGGCTGCCTTCGCTTCTTTGTCTAGGCTACGGTAGTGAGGTAGGCGATAGGTGGTGACAGCCCCGTTCGTCCCCGTACTCCTCCATGTCCGTCTAGAGAGTAATTTGGAGGCCGGCATCACTGCGGCACTAGGTGTGATCCGTGCCCGAAGTGAGCAAGTAGAAGTAGAGTATCGGCTATCCTTAAGACATAAGAGCTATAGGAATCCATCTCTACCCTTTCATCTCTACCCTTGTGTTGTCCTTGGGACGAATTAGCTAGAAGAGAATACCTCCGTTCCCTGTGGAAATACGATACCCTGAATACTTCCGGGTGAAGGCTACAACGGTAATTCCGTGCGCTTGCGGACTATTCTGCTTACGCTAAGAAATACCAACAACGGCCAAACACAGCTCAATTATTACTCGTTGCTACTCACGTGTGTTCATCGGTGAGCGACAGAAGAGTTCTTGTTCAAGGAAGTGAGCTTAGTGAGCTTCATCTACATATTGTGAAGGTTTGCTACTTCATCCTCTAATCTTTCAATGCTAAATGTGTAGATAATTCCATATTCTATTCATAGACATATAAATTTGTGGTAGATTCCATGGTGTTTTTTGTTTATTTTACATCATTTAGTATTCAAGTATGTATCTTTACACATTATCTAGACACATTAAATATGATGGTTGTAATATATTTTGACATATTTTCTATGTTTGCCAATGTTTCGTACACATAGATATGGCCTCTGTTTGGGAGAAAGTCATCCATGTGCAGATATCGTTATGTGTCGTAGTCCACCAAAATGGTGAACACAATAGATGCTAAAAGAGTTCTACTGATTATAGAGCAACGCTGAAGGTTAGAAAAGCCATTAGATTGGCAGAGCCATCCGGTGTTGTAGGCTGTGGAGTGTAGACTCTGGATTTACATTTCACAAGAGATATGACATCCTCCAAGTAGAGAAGGTCTGTATGTCTCCTCTGGAGTGATGCCGGACAGTGGATGTGGATGTGGATCCTGTAGCTTTGCTCTCCACTGTTGGGCACCGGTGGGTGTCAAGATTGCAATGGCAGTGACATCGATATATCAAACGCCATAACCCACGGAGACTATGTCATAGCCTCCGGTAGATGATGTCATAGCCTTCGGCGATGTTCAAATTGGCTTCCTCAGTAATTTTTCTTTGTAGCTAGATGCTACAAGAGATCTACTGAGGTGGTTTATTTTAATGTGTTTGTACACTCTAACGATAACATTGACCTATGTTATAAAGGTCTTCGTTATCATATATGTAACTTTTTTTTTCAAGGTCTTCCTTATCATATATGTAATTTTTGTTTAAAATTTTGGTTATCATAAATATCTCTATTATCATATATGTCATTTATTTATTTATTATATATAATTTATTTGTCAATCTTTTATGTATACAGATATGGCCACTCTCTCGGGAGAAAGCACGCGACGTACAAATATCGTTACACATAATCGTAGTTCACCAAAGTGGTGCACACAATAGATGCTAGAAGAGTTCTAGTGAAGATAGAGTCACGCCGAAAACTCCAAAAAGTTTACTAATGAACTTCTAAAAACAACTAATGAACTTCGTGAGAAGAACTAATGAACTTCCTAGAAGAACTAATGTTCTTTTTAGACTAAAAGAACTAATGAACTTCTTTGGAGATAATTCGAACGCCTTTGGCGGGAACTCCTCGGTGTGCGGTCGACCAACTCCTCTCGACGACTCTCGTCATGTGGTCGCCTCGGTAACTTTTGTAGTTAGACGCTACAAGAGTTCTACTGAGGTGATTTATTTTTAATGTGTTTGTACACTTTGATTATAACATTGACCTATTCTTATAAGGTTTTTGTTATCATATATGTAATTTTTTTAAAAGTCTTTGTTCTAATGTATATGTAATTTATTATGCGCTTATCATAAATGATATTTTGTTTACATCACAGTGCATCTATTTTTTGAAGTCTTTGTTCTAGAGTTTTAGAAACCAAAACCTCTATTTTTTGGGGTATGAAATGATGGCAAATAAAAACGAAAAAAAAAAAAAATACATAGTCCGGGAAACAAAACAAAAACGGAGGGTTTGGGGGAGCGCCAAAATTTTGGCTTAAAGTTGTCTCTGAACCCGGGACTAAAGGGTAGGGTTTAGTCGGGTTGTGGCTCAACCCGGGACTAAAGGGTTCCTAGTCTCGGGTTGTATTGCAACCCGGTACAAAAGCAAAAGAAATATAAATTGTGCTGCATTCGAACTCCATATCTCTACCCGTGTTGCCGCCGTCGTCCTCTCCTCCGTCGACACGCCGTCACCCTCAGCGCCGTCGTCGCCCTCAGCGTCCCGCCCGGCGCCAGCGCTGTCATCCGCGCCATCCGCACCTTCCACGATGTCGCCCTCCGCGCCATCCAACGCCATCATCCTACGCGCCATCCGCGCCGTCCACACTGTCGCTCTCCGCTCCATCCACTGCCATCATCCGCCTCGTTGCCGCCGCGCCACCACCGTCATCCTCCGCACCGTACGTCTTCTGATTTTACATTTTCTGCACAAGATAGAATGAATTGTATGAAAGCATCAGTGGGTTAAGAACACATAGGATAGGACAAGGAAGAACAATGTCCTGGCTGTGTGTCTACTGCAAATACAAGTTTTGAAGACAAATAATGGCATAATAAACTAACAGTAGGACCCAACTAGCAACTATTTTACTAGTCGGACCAAACTAGCTACCAACAGCAAATATTAGCTATGAACTATTAGCAGCTAATAGATCCGAGGAAGGACTGAATCGGCCAATATGTTTTGTATTTTCCAGTCATTATGTTCAGTCTGCTATTTCTTTGTTATAAATGACAGCAAAATAAACTGATTGTGTTACTTGAACTGATGATTGGCAAGGTTTAAATTTTTTTTTTGTTTTACATGATGCTTGCTTTCTTATTTATTTGAACTTATTGTTGATAAAGTTTAAATTGCTTTAAAGGAACAATTGTATGCTTGCTGCTCCAGCTCATGGATATGTCAGGCAACAACGTTGTTTGGGCAATTCCGTGCATCATGAGTCCCTACTAGCTTACATTTTCTGCACTTCTGTTTACTTGGAGTCTTCATCTCCTTTCTCTTTTTAATTCTTTTGGATCTCCCTTTCGACTTGATATCAGTTGGTGGATGTATATTGACTTCACTTGGAATTGCACTACCAAGGAAAGAGTCATACTCATCCTGTTTACTAACCGTTGCATCAGGTGTGATCTTATGGAGAGGTTCTACTAGGTTGGATAAACTAGAATATAAAAACTCTATTCCTTGTTTAGAATTCTATGCCCTTTGGATAAGGTCTTCAAACATGTTGCGTGAATCTGAAATCTTTTTTCCGCATTTCCACCTCCATAGGATCTTTAGGCTTCTCATCTAGTAGGTTATCGTTGTCATCAAACAATAGTTCCCTGTGACAAAACAACCATAGCAAATTGATGATTATCATAACAAAACAGCCATAAAGAAACTCTAAAAGTATATACCTTTTACATCTTGGCTCCCATCTCTTCATAATATAACCCCTTGGTATCTCATTTTTCTTCTCGGTTCTAAGCACTTGTATGATATGATGACATGTGATGCCGTAGGACTCATAATATTTACAGGAGCACCTACCAAACATGTTTGACTTGTTCATCTCAACCACTCGCTCTTTTCCAGATTGGCTGCTAATGGTGACAATTTTCTTATCTTCAAATTTGGTAAACCCTTGAGTAATGCAATGGTCTATTGCAAGTAAGAGTTGTTCCTGAAATCTACTAAAAACTTCATGTGTACATATCCCACTACATTGCTTCTTTATGGCCCATGGTGTCATCAATTTAGGAGTGTTGTGTAGACTTGCATTGTCGGCTTTTAACTCCTCTTGGCGCTGGCACTCCAAAGCTGTGTCAAACCTTAGCCAAAACTCGACAAAGGTCAACTTTCTATGAATGAAACGGTAAAAAAAGGAATTTGCACTCTCCGATCGTGATGTAATCCTAAGCATTCCTGCTAGAGGTATGCCCATAAAGTATGCCGGAATCCATGATTCCCGAATGGCAAACCTGTTGAAAAACCACTCATTTTCCCATGAGTTCATAATCTGTTATGGTAGAATTCCATTGTGACACAAAATCATCTGAATTCTCAGTCCCCCCAAACACACTTGTTTAGTCTTTTCCAAAAAAATATCATCATTTTTTATGGAGGGCCCAACCTTCTTAGGTACCTTGTCCATGATATGCCACATGCAGAATCTATGAGTTGTATCTGGTAGAATCTTAGCAATAGCAGCCCTCATGCTCGCATCTTCATCCGTTGTGATTAGATGAGGTGCTACTCCACCCATGGCCTTAAGAAAGGTCTCCAACAACCATACATATGACTCGATCTTTTCATCCACTAAGAATGCTGCCCCAAGGAAAAAACTTTAAGTGATGATTGAATCCGATAAATGACACAAATTTCATGTTATACTGGTTGGTGGTATATGTTGCATCTACGAAATCACGTCATAAAAAAATAATATTTTTTCATGCATATAGCATCCGCCCAAAATACACGAACAAGTCGTCCAAGTTCGTCCACCATAAACTCATAAAAAGAAGGCTGGATTTACTTCCTTATTTCGCTCAAGTTGTTCCAACCGACATTTGTGCATCTGCATCCTTGATTTTTTTTTCTGAGGTCACTGAAATAGTTTTGCAAATCCCTCTTTGTGCACCCAACATTCTCAAACCCACCCGCACTGACATGGAGAAGTCGATATGCCTACGAGGTGCCAATGCTAGACTTATGACATTTGTACAAAGTACTCTTTGCTCTCTCACTAACAGTACGGTTGGATTGTAGCAAATGCCTCTTATCTGGCGACACAAAACCATGGCTATGCTCCACAACCATTGAAGATAGTCGATATTTCTTGTCACTGCCAAACTTGACAACAATATGTGCCTCACAGCCGCATCTGGTTTCCATCACATTTGGTGACTTCCTTTTTTTGGATTCATCACTATCTTTTTTTACATTAATTGTCATGTCTGTACCTTTACCTTGAACAACAATACCGCTTGAATAATATTTTCTCATTTTGCTTCTTGTGTTGACCAACACGAACTGAGAAACCAGCTTCATGTGCATATGATTTACAAAATTGTTCCACATCTTTCAGAGTATCAAAGATCATTCCAACCATAGGCCGTGGTGTGCTTACTGCTTCGTGTGCATATGAGACCTATAGAAGTGTCAATTCGTATGCTTAATATGAAAAAGGAAATGTATCTGTACATTACATTCAAATGTTGTATGCAAACTTACTGGTATACTCGGAGAAGAAATTGGTTGTGATGTGCTTGGATGTTCAAGATGGGCTCCAACTCCAGCGTCGATAGCCTCAATGGTGCCGGCGGCAGAGTCCATGGCAGCGGCATCAGAGTCCATGGTGGCGGCCGATTCCCTGGTAGCGAGCTACTCCCCATCGTGTTGGGGACTGCTCGACAAAATAATCGATGGATCAGCAACAGTACCATGACTCCACGTGCGCGTATACTCAAACAAACAATTGAACAAGCCGTTTGAACATTGCTAGTGTATACACCGTAGTTGAATTATAGATAAAAAAATTCATATTTGGTGAGACATGCATGACGAGCCATTGGTTGTCACTTTTATGATCAAATAAATAAAATACAGTAACATGCTAGTCCATTGCAGATTGGTGAGACATCATACATGCATAGATGGCCGTCGAGGGCAGTAGTCTTAACATACCTCTCCGCCCAAGGTAGATGGCTGCTTGTCCTCGTCGGATTGATGGCTGGCGGCCAGGGGCGAGCACCGCGAGCGATGAACCGGCGCCCTGGTCTGTCGCGACGTGGGCGGCGGCGACTCGCGTGAGACCTGCGTGATCTATCATAACTAAAGAAACCGCGCCTGGGCTCCAGGTCTCCGGGGGTAATTTGCGAAAAGTGAGATTAGGATGGAGGAGTGGAGGGGGTTTAAGTGCTAAACTAACCCACCTTTACCTGAGACCATCAGATCAGAATCCTGCGATCGTGATTTGAGTTTCTATAGTTTTCATAGGAGCTTGGTTTCGAAATCTTCCTTTGGAGCAACAACTAGCACAGAAGGATTTGTGTTGTGGTTCCACCTTTGCCTTCCATACTTTCTCCCAATGATGGTCCCGGAAAGAACCTATGAACTGCGCATTATAAACTAATCTTACAGAGAACTTTCCATCCGCTGTGAACCTCCAAACGATCTGATCAGGTTGATCATCAAGTTGCATTTGATATATTTATTCCCACAGTGACATATATTGTCTTAACTCCTGATCACTTGACATGCGCCGCACACCGCGCATCCAAAGATTATTTGCCATGGCCTTAGTCACCTGGAGATATGTTGGTCCTTCTCAAAAAAAAAAAAAAAAAAAAAAAAAAATGCTGGTGCATGCCCTATAGAGTTCAGTTTCTGCAGTAGTGAAGTTGATTTGGAATCCTTCCACTTCAGCGGTAACCACCGCAGCCACAAAACTCTGTTGAAATCTCGCATGTTCCTGATTCCAAGGCCTCCTAAAGGTTTTGAGTGGCAAAGCAACCACTTTTCTGATCATCGTCAAGAATGACAAGAAATCATTCAAGCAAGATCGCCTTGCAGGAACCTAAACCTGCATCAAAGTGAAAAAGCATAGCACATCAAAGAGCTAGTGCTGCTACAAAACCTGGAGCGTAGTGATGCAATGAAAAGACTGACAACACCACATCCGGCACCTCCCCATATGGTCCTGCACCACCACACGATGAATAAAAGATTGCTGCGCATGCATCCACACATTATATTAAGACAAACCAAACTAACTAGTCAACGATTATAACATGCAAGATGATATTTTAAAATAATCACATTTACTTTTATTTTTAATTCTAATCATTGCTATACATGCATTTGCAACGTTAGTTCTAAACCCCCTATCACCATAGTCCACATCCTCAATATTTGAACTAGTTTGCTTCTAGACAAAAAGGTATTCCAGATCAACCCACATTGCAACTTGATCTCTATAGAATCACCTGAGACTCATTACTGCGAACTTAATAATCCTGTCGGTTGTAGAAAACATACAGAAGATATTTGCATTTCCCAGCCCGTTGCTAATTTCTCTGTTGTTTTACCTTGAACCATGTTGGCGATCCTTAATGCATAAATCTAACCGCCAAACCCTGCATATAATTCACTCAAATGAACATTAAACATAGTTGTACGACTTATATACTTACAAATTTCACAAGTTTTACACAAGCCAAACACTTCAAGAAACAAGTGGACCTAAGCACCTCCGGATATGTGACCCAGGCCAACCCCATAGCCCGCCAGAGAAAGGCGGTTGCACTCGGGGCCAGCCCGTGTCCGGCTGAAACGCCGGTCTGGCCAGACCCCAACCGCTTCCTTCGCGCTCAATTTTGGCAGGTGGCCTCCTACCAATGTTACAGAGGCGGTTTCGGGGGTGCTTCGCCAGGTTCAATGAATCTTGACATCGGATTGAGGTCGGTTTGGGACCTTCCAAATGAGGAGATGTATTTTCCAAGTGACCCCCTCTCCACCTATAAAAAGGAGGTCTCTCCCCTCTCATTCAACATATCACCAAGGAGCAACACCACCATATTCCAAGATGTAGTAGTGTAGTACTAACCTAGTTGGGAGTTAGGGAGAGATGCTCAAGTTCTGGAGGAGTCCTTGGAGGATCAGTATAATCTTGTATCGCTCCTTTATATGACTCAAGTAATTCATATATTCATCTTATCTTATTATTGAATTATTCTTTATGGTTATCTAAGTTTATCTTAGTGGTTAATTAAAGTATGGTTAAGTGTAGTAGTTATACCTTGGCATGGGATCTCTGTTCGACCGAAGGTTCTAGTTTTCACGTGAAACTAGTTTCATAATCGCTAGCATAGACGTGGTGTCTAGGCTAGAGGTTACATGAGATTGCGCCCAGCCTTACGGATAGTTGTGGTAGCCCCCAGGGTGATAGCTCTGACTAGGCCTTTGTATTCCATCACGTTTGGGTTGGTGTTTTCGTAGAGCTTTTGGCGGCCTTCTCCCGATTACCGTTTCCCAGTCTTTTTTAGAATCGGAAAGGTACCGCTGCTCCGAAGGGCCTTGGTGTAATTGTTGTGCTTTACCCTCTGCTTAGTTAATCCCTTTGGTTTGCTCGGAAAAAAAAAGGTAACGGATAAGTAAATAGAAATCTTGAACTCTCCCATTGTCCTCCCAGCTTCGCATGTCTCCTCTACTATCTTTTATGATGTTCTCCTGTGTATGTCACTTATACAGAATTTTTATTCTACCTTGTACCCCCACTTTAGTTTAGTGGGTATATTAGTTAGCAGGCGCATGATCATTAACTATCAACTTCTTTAACCATGCTTCCCTGAGGATACATACGGTACCCTAGAATACTCCTGGGTGGAAGCTACAATGGTATCCATTCCCTTGCGGATTTATCTGTTTGCGTTAACTTTTACCAACAAACCGGCCTAGCAAAAAAACTGTACTTTGATTCAATTTGACCCACATTGCCATTTGTACCAATTGTACAAATCGCGCATCCTTGTCAAAAAAAGGGGTCCGTCTAGGGCCCTAGGGCCCTCCGTGGCTACCTTTTCGCGCCGCCACCGCTACTCCCAAGGGCGAGCGGTGGTGGTGGCCCACGGTGTTGTGGCCTCCTCTCACTCTCCGGCTTCCTTCCCTTCTCCCACCCCTAACCCAACCTCCACCATGGCTGCCGGCGCCCTCTAGTCGACAGTGACTGTGGATCCGACCATGTGGGCAACAGATCTGGCCTCCGGTCAACCGTTGCTACTGGATCTAGTGCGGGCCATCCTCGCACCACGCCACTGTCACCCAATGGTGCTCTTGTCACGTTCAGCTTCGCTTCGGTGGATCTAAACTGTCATTGTGGTTGTCGCGGGTGTCTTGCTTCGATGGATAGTCTCTGGGTGAAAACCATGCTTGGTTTTTCCAGGTCGGCAGTGGTGACGTAACATATGCCATCTACCTAATTGATTGCGTCGTCGAAGACTCTATTCATTAGTGACAGGCTAGGGTTGAAAGACTTACTCGTGCGCTTCTTCCGACAATGTTGGCATCTGTGGATGTCATTATCCTTCCTGAAGGCATTGCTGGGCCACTTCTATAACACGCAAGTGGAGGCCTAGTTGAGGATTCAAGTATTCGTCGACAATGAAAGAAGGCGGCCAGGAGGACGGTGCGAACGCGGCGATTGGAGGGCCTCTCACATGCTTGGCATTGGAGGGTGACGGTCTTGTGGGACCGTATGCCAGTTGCGACCATGAAGTTGACGAGAAGGCCGGTGTGGGAGGTGTCCATACTCCGTAGAGTTGGCGATGAGGCCAACCTGGAGGTGTGGTGTGGCCAGTAGATTTGCGTTGCCGAGGTAGCTATTTCTAGCGCAAAAAGACGTTCTGATTGGCAGCTAGAGTACGTGTGGCACTTCTACCTTCGAGATGAGGCAGCTAGGTCATGGGAGCTACCGTGTTCGTGCTTGTATCTCGATTGGGGCTAGCAGAGTGTGGTTTGGAGTTGCTAGTGGTTCTCTTTTTTTTTTTTTTTTTTGATCTTTTGTTGTTGTAATAAGGAAAAACTATATGCATTGGTTAATGCAGAGGCTAGAATATTAATATATTCTCTTTTTTAAAAAAAAACTTTCAAAACTACTCTGGCAAGACGCAAAGCCTAATGAGGCCTTGTTTACTTGTCATCCATACCTAAAAGTTAAATTTAAAAAATGTTATAGTACCCATCATATCGAATCTCTTAACGTATACATGAAACATTATTTTTTTTTTCGAAAAGCGTGAATTAGCACGTACTTCATTAAGGGAAGTTAGAAATTACATATGATTTGTAAGTAGTCCACGATTCTTGCCAAATCACAGAACACAAACAAACAAACAAAGAAACGAAGGGGGGAGGGGTGGGGTGGACCCTCCAACTAACAACCCCGATTGCTGAACCAATTACAAATAGAAACACAACACCCGGGTAGCTAGCAGCGAGCAAAGGCAACATGACATTAGCGGCAAAGCATCCGCTAGATCCAACCTCGGCAGCAAAGCATCTGCCGGAAAGACGACGACAACAGTGGCAAAGCCTCCACTAGATCCAACCTCAGCAGCAAAGCATCTGCCGGAAAGACGACGATAACAGCGGCAAAGCATCCGCTAGATCCAACCTCGGCAGCAAAGCATATGCCGGAAAGACGACCACCACTTCGATGGCACAGCATCCGCCATAGACGACCGCGACCTCGGCAACACAAGCGGAAACACAAGCTCGTGACGACCACGACCTCGGTAGCACGCGCACACCGGAAACGCAAGCTCGTAGCATGTCGGCGGCAAGGCATTCGTCGGAAATGACAACGACTAGATACACGGTGGCAAAGCATCCGCCCAAGCAACGAAGAGCACCTCGGCGACAAAGCATCCGCCGGAAACGAGCAAGCACCACTAGCTAGACACACCGGGTGAGGGTAAACATGAAGCACTAGGAGAAATAGCAGGATGAGCAAACTGGCCGAGACGACGAGCAACACGAGCCGAACCTCTCCAACCTCGAACGTCCGCGCCGGTGTGGAGGCCCGGCAAGGCTGCGGGGCCACCACGAGGCTGCAGACGCGCGCCCACACCACCTCGGCACCACCACCACGGCGGCGCCATCACCGGGAAGCGACGGCGGAAGAAGGAACACGCGGCCCTTGCAGCGACGCATGAAGTGGAAGAACGACGACACCTCCAAGGAGGTGTATGGCGCATGAAGCGTCACCGTCGTCTGAGCTTTCGCCCCTTCCATCAAAGCAAAGACGACGCCATCCCGGGCCCCCAAGGCCGCCGGCCCCTAAGGAGGTCCGCGGAGACGGAGAGGGTGGGGAGGTTGCGCCGCGCATAGCCCGAGATCCGGCCGCCGGCGATCTGAAGCTTGCCCCCGACACCGCCCGAAGGCTGCGCGCGCACCCGGCGTTGGCCCTCCCAAAGAGGAAGGGCGGGACCGCCGGGGGCAGCGAGCCACGCGAAGGCATGGCCCTAGTCCGGCGTCCAACCAGCTCAGAGCCAAGGACCCGGACGCCGAGGTAGGCCGTCGGCCGGTTGTGTGGGGTGGGGGAGGCCGACCGACGGATCCGGGGCCCAAGTGGCCGGATGCGCCCGGCCGTCGAGTCCCCAGCACGGAAGCCGCCGCCCGCCATGGCCGTGTGCCGTCGCCGCCCGCCCGGGAGGCGCGGTGAGGCCGTTCAATGCGGATCCAGGGGCTACGTGACCGGATCCGCCCGGCAGCCCACCCGGCCCGTCGCCGGAGGCCCGGGGATCGCCGATCGTGGGGGAGGTTGAGAGGGGGGGTGGAAGGGGGGTGAGTAGGGATGAAAACGGATCGGATCGGAGCGGATAATGACTCTCCCATATCCTAATCCTCTTTTTCTAATCACCGGATCGGATCGCCGGATGTGAATACGGATTTTTAGGATGTCGGAATTGGTACGGGTTCGGACCGGTGTGGAGCGGAAGCGGACTTTTAGAAGTCGGATAATATGTGATTTACATATTTTTTAATAATAAAAAAATATTTTTAACTAAAGCGATACAATTTTTAAACCAAAGTCATAAAGTGGAAGGCGGAGTGCGTGAGTATATGACACCTGCGTACTAGGCAGGGAAAATAGACAACACACAACATCCATACGCCATATTGTTGCCCTGGAATACCATTCTATATATAGCAAAAAGATAACTAAAATATTGTTGCCACTTTGGTTGCTTAAAATATTGGATTATCCTATTTTATGCGTCGGATAATCCGTGTTGAATTGTCGGATAATCCATATCCGCGGGTTTTGCCAATACCATATCCTACACCGCATCCTCGTATAGTCGGATTCGGATTATCCACATCCGCATGGATATTAAAAACACTTCCCACATCCTTAAAATTCGGATTCGGAGGCGGATCGGTCGCGGAGGATTATCCATACGATTTTTCATCCCTAGGGGTGAGAGGGGAGGAGTGGGCAACACTCCTTTTGAGGGCGAGGGGGGAGGGCGGCGGACGCCGGAGGGAGGCCGTGAGGGGGGCTACGCAGTCGCGAGGGGGGCCGGGAGCCGAAGGGCAGATGGAGATGTTGTATATTCTATGCTTGTCTGAAACCATAAAACATTAAATATAGGTAAACACAATAACAAATGCATAGTTTAATTGAAAAGTACGAGATGAATCTTTTAACCTTAATTAATCTATAACTAAATAATAATTACCAAACATAAAAAGTGCAATAAATTTAACCTAAAATATTCCACCAGCTCAACACCCCCGAGTAACGGGTTTTGGCATGCCGTGAAGTCAAGTCAATGCCGCGAGAGCAACACGGCATGTTATCGAGTAGCGCCCTTTCGGACGACGCTGGTGGCCTCCTGTGAGCTGTAACCCACCCACCCCCACAAATCCTTATCATTGAACGTGGTTCATTGAACGTGGTTTGGTACAATACAAGCCTTGCCGGTCGGTGCTTTACTGCCGGAGTTCCTCGCCAAGGCTGCACGGACGCCCCTCCCGTTTTCTGTCCGTGCTGACTCGAAGCTCTTCAAGTAGCACGTGGTAACTGGTAAGTTTCTGCGGACTGGGAGATATATCCTTTCGAGTGGGTTCTGTTGGCCATATATGCAGATGCAGATTATAGAGTTTTTTTTTTCCTTTTTTTTTTTGGCGACGTATGCAGATCATAGAGTTTTGAAAGATTTTAGACTAAACTGGTGTGACCAGCTGGTGTTTGCAAGTAGTGACTGCTGTTTCGAGCAAAGCGTTATCCTTTAATTAAGGTTGCTAATCTCCTTGCACTTTGTTTGTTTGTTTTTTTGGGGGTACAACTTTCTGTTTTTTCCAGGGAACTCTCCAGAGACCAGAATCCAGATACGGTCAGCCATCACTCCCAGGAGGGTGTTGAAGAGCAGCAGCAGCTCGAGCTCATTATTGCCCGTCATCTCTTCTCAAAGGTGGGGTCATGGCGGGAGTAGCGGGACTACTCACGTCGGCTTTAGTGAAGATTGTGGGCGATAAGCTGGGTTCCACCATCGGCCAGCAAGCCAATTTGGTGTGGAACTTCAGCCGCGACCTGGAGGACATGAAGGACACCATGGAATCCATGGCGGCAGTGCTCAAGGACGCCGAGAGGAGGTCGATTAGGGAGGATTCAGTGCGCTTGTGGCTCAAGCGCCTCAAGAACGCCGCCTTGGACATCTCTGACATGTTGGACGAATTTGAAGTCAACTCTAAACTAATTCACGGAAAGGTACGATCACAGCTCTGCAAATGCTATAGGACATATGGTTTATTTAATGATAAGAGGAGATGGGATGGGTTGGTATCGTCCTTGCTTTTTTTATGGATTAGGCACACTTATTTCCTGCGCTATTCCTCTTTGGACGGGATTAGGCACGTTTTAACTCTGGGTGTATTTAGTTCTATCCCTCTAATGTTGTATATTTGCCAGAGCGCCGCCATGCCACAAGTTAATCAAGTCACCGTGTTTTTGCAATTGTTTGGGTTGCTGCCATAACTATGATGTGTCACGTTTTCTTAGCACTTTATCACACTTGTGGTAGACTTGTTATGTTGCCCAACTTTGCCACAAATGTAGCTTCGATTTTGCGGAGGGTGGACAGGAGTAAGGAGTATATCTGAGAATATATATATATATATATATATATATATCGAGAAGAAAGCACGAGACCCGGTGGCACAGCCCAAGGCACAGAATTTCCGCCCTGTTGGAATCATGCTCGGGCCGGCCCGAAGCCCACTACAGGCCATGCCTGGCCGCCGGACAGCACGACACGGCTCGGTTCATGAGCAAAAGCACGGTTGAGGCCCGGTGAGAAAGCACGCCAACAACCCAGCAACAACAAAAGCCCACCTCGCCTACTCCCCTTAACCCACCTCATGCCACCTCCTCCTCACACGGAACGAGTCACATGGCTGCAACGCTAGCGGTCGCCGTCTCCGGTGCCCCCACCTCCAGGCTCTAGCGCACAGCCATGACGGCCACCCCTTCCCCTGTGACGAGCCACAATGGCCTCTTCCGACCTCACGCGGTGGCGGCGGCGGCGGCAGCCTTTCTTCCCCTTCCCCAGTGACGAGCCACAATGACCTCTTCCGACCTCACGCGGTGGCGGCGGCAGCAGCGACCTCTCTTCCCCTTCCCCAGCTGAAGAGGGTCATAGGCTAGCCCAACCTCCTTGGCAGGCCATGCTTATCTGGTCGGCCCGACATGGAAAAACGGCCCACATGTCGTGCCTGGGCCCGCAAGCAGACACGGTGGCCTATGGAGGCACGACCCGACGGCACGCGAGCCGAACAGGCCCATGCCCTAGCAGGCTATGCCGAGCACTGGGCCATGCCGACCCGGCCCATTGCTCATCTATAGTAAGGAGGTCACTATTGAGGTCACAAGGGCCGGAGCCCAATAGAGTTTAAACTAGGCTCATGCCCCTCACCCCCAAATCAATTTCTCAAGGTCCAATAGTACTTTTAGCACGAGCAGACCGATGCCTTCCAAGTTTCCAACCTTGATGATTTTTATATTTTAATATTTTTTAGTAAATACTTTAAGATTAACCATCCCGAAAAAAATTGCATCATATAGCCTGTTTGGTGGTGCTTGTCCCGTTGACGTGACCAAATAACATCCTACGTAGTTTCCGACGTGGAAAAGCTTGTTGTGCCACTCCTGGTGGCGTGACAATATTGTGTCGTGCCACCGGGAGTGGCGTGACAAGACTGAATTTTCAAAAAATCATAACTCTTGGATCCGACGTCGGATGAAGATGATTTTTATAAAAAAAATTGTAGCCCTCGACGAGATGGAGCAATCTCAATCTTCTTTGTCCTCCTCTCTAAACTTTTTTCATTCAAGCATTTCGTCGAGCATGTCGCGAGCGCCGCCCCGTTGGTAGGCGCTGCTGTTGCCACGCAGGCACGCACTAAGAGAATTACACAGAGCACCGCCTTAGTTCGTCTGCATCCTCTCCTCTCTGGCGACGAACATGCTAATTGCTGATCGTTGCCACGCAATTAGCGGCTGCGAGGCACTGGGCACGGTGCCGTTGCCCCATGGCCCTATCCAGCACTCCAGCACCTTGGGTTTGGCCAGAAGCTGTCGACAGTGTGGAGAAGCTACGGTAGCTGACGGCGGAGCGTGCGGGGGCTGCTGCCGCCGGTGGAGCGTGTCCATATTGGCGGCTGAGTGACTGGGCTTGCTGCTGTTGTGGCCATGGCAGGGTGGATGGGTCTGGGTTCGTCTGGCGCGTTGGGGATGGGAACGAGGCCGGTAAAAAGGAGGCGGAGGGAGCGATGGCCATGGCGGAGGTTTTGTTTGTTTGTTTCTTTTCTTCATGAACTCCTGTTATCATAACTATCAACTTTAAATTATCTTGTAGGCTGTGGGAATTTTCTCATGTCTTAACCTTGCACCCAAGCTTAGCATGGCAAATAAGATGAGGAAGATGCGTGACCAACTGAGAAAAATCAAAGAGGATCACTTGAATTTCAAATTCGAGTGTTACCATAGGATTGACATGGACCATGATCTTACTGACAGAGAAACAACATCCAAGGTCAATGAAGCAGGCATCCTCGGGAGAGACATAGAAAGAAAAAGGGTCATAAAATTGTTATCTGCAAGCAACGATAAAGAAGGCCCTATAATTCTTCCTATCTTTGGGCTTGGTGGCATTGGCAAGACAACATTGGCACAACTAGTTTTCAATGATATTTATTTCAAGGGTTATGACTATCGGGTATGGGTTTATGTGTCCCAGGTCTTTGACTTGAGAAAAATAGGTAACACCATAATGTCTCAAGTATTAAAAGAAGGGAGACATAATGGAGATAGTAGGGAGTTCATATACCAACGCCTTAAAGAATCACTAGATGATAAGAAGACACTTATTATTCTGGATGACCTGTGGGAGACAGATGACTCTCAGTTGAATGAGTTGAAGCTTATGCTTAATATTAGCAGCAAGATGAAAGTCTTAGTAACAACACGCAACGAAGAAATAGCAAACAGAATTTGCACCATTACTCCGTGCAGGCTTAGTCCCCTGAACAATAACATTTGCTGGGATATTATCAAGAAAAATATTAACTTTGAATCTAGAGAGGACAGACAACAGTTAAAGCAGATTGGTCTGGTGATTGCAAGTAAGTGTGGAGGTGTGCCATTAGCAGCTCAAGCACTGGGATTCATGTTATCGAAAATGAATCTTAAGCAATGGGAAGAAGTTAGCAATAGTGATATATGGAATGAACCATTTGCAGAAAATTCAGTACTGCCATCCTTGAAGTTAACTTACATTGCTATGCCACCATATTTGAGGTTATGCTTTGCCTATTGTGCCATCTTTCCAAGAGGCCACATTATTGCTAAAGATAATCTGATTCACCAATGGATTGCACTTGATTTCATTAATCCATCAAATATGTTTTCCATCATACAGCTTGGTGAGAAGTATGTGGGGCAGCTCTTAGGCATGTCTTTTCTTCAGCATTCGAAATTGCCAATGGTAAGCTGTACTTTTCTTCAAAAGAAAAGTTCATTTTTTTCTTTGAACTTCTGTGTCCTGAATCATCAAAGTATCAAAGAAGGTTTATCAAAATATCCTTATGATTCTTTTAGGTAGTATAATGAGAAGTATGTGGGCGCGGCTTGAACACTTTGATTTTCGCAAGCACATTAAATAGCAGTGTATATTATGGAAGATTTTGCATTGCAAGATATATTTTATTTCCATGGCAGAGCAAAATACAGCAGGGGAGAGCCCACTATAAGTTCATTTCATTAGTTGTTCACACATTTCAGTTTTCTTTGGCACATATACATTAATCTGACCTAGCTAGCTAGTTGGGCGAGAAATATATAAGGATACATGCCCTCAATTACATATATTTGTTTGGTCCAAACGTATACATCAAGCATAAGCTTTATGGTGGACTTGATTTGTAATAATTTTCCCAAGAAGTAATAATTTTTCTTGTCGTGTACCATATAATTACCTTGGACTTTTCTATATGTATATATACCTGATTAAACAGGTTTTTCCCAAGCATTGATCTAATTTGATGAATGAATAACAGAATTCAAGGAGTATCAAATGTAGTATGATATTTTTTCACCTTTTACCGAGTCATATGACAGCTTTAACATAGTTTAAAGAGCCATTTAAATTTTTTTCTGATGGATCTCTTGCACTTATTATTTCAGAGTACTGCTCAGAACAGCTCTATGCTCACCATGCATGATCTAGTGTATGACCTTGCAAGATCAGTTATGGATGAAGAGTTGGTGGTCTATAATGCTGACAAAGTGAGAAGTACAGTGCATAGAAAGTATTGCCGTTATGCATCGCTCACAAATTGTTGCAAAGCATTGAATATATCGACTGCATTACCTGCCAAGTTAAGGGCATTGGTTTTTCAGGATTGCAGAAATCTGGACATCCATAATGGTTCGTTTTCCTTTGCCAAGTGTTTGCATGTTTTGGACTTAACTGAATCCTCAGTGAGGAAGTTTCCAACATCTGTGGGCCAATTGAAGCAACTCAGATTTCTTATTGCCCCTAGGATGGAAAACCTGAGTTTTCCAAATAGTTTTACCGGACTCTCAAAACTACAGTACCTGAGCATTCATGGATCATCGATGGTTTCATCAATGCCAGAATCAATTGGCAATCTTAACAATCTTATGTATCTTGATTTGTCAGGTTGTTCTGAATTAGAGAAGCTACCGAAATCTCTTGGAAATTTGAAAAACATGGTGCATCTTGATTTATCTGCCTGCTCTGGACTTAAAGAAGTATCAGAAGTTTTGTGTGATCTCACCAAACTACAGTACTTAAATTTGTCAAGCTGCTCCAATCTTGGAAGGCTACCACAGGATCTAGGCAATCTGACAGAACTCCAGTATCTATACTTATGTGGCTGTCTTAAAATTAGTGTATTGCCAGAGTCTCTTGGGAAGCTCATAAATTTGGTGCATCTAGATTTGTCACTATGCTCCTTTGTGATGCCAAAAGAATTGGGTGACCTGACCAAACTCAAATATTTGAACTTATCAGGATGCCTTAATAATAAGAGACAAGCTAAGAAAAATATTGATTATATCAGCATCCTCACAAACCTTGAGCATCTTGACTTGTCTTGGAATTTGTTTCCATCTCTACCGGAAAGCATTGGTAATCTCAAAAGGCTACATACATTGGATCTCTCAGGATGCAGAAATCTTAGTTCCCTACCTAACAGTATAGGCTCAATCGATAGTCTGGAGCTGCTGGTGGTCGACGATTGCTCAAAGAGTTTGAAGGACTACATCAGGAAATCTGGGCTCAGATTTAACCCATCATCCCACTTAGTGGTTCGCCCAAACGATAGTGATTCTGGGAGCAACCTTCATCAGCTTGAGGGTATAAATCCTTCCGAGCTTCAAATAAGCTATCTCGAAAATGTAAGGATTCCAGGAGAGGCAATCGGAATTGAGTTGTGCAATAAAGAAAATGTCTCGAAATTGACACTTCACTGGACTATGGAGGCTGATCCTGTTTTGAGCAAGGAGGTCTTGGGAGCACTAGTTCCACCGGATGGTCTTAAGCACTTGGAACTGAACGGATATAGCAGTATAAGCTTTCCAAATTGGTTCATGGATATTACTCACTATCTCCCTATTCTTGTTTCTGTTAAGTTGAAGAATCTACTGAGCTGCAGCAGTCTGCCACCACTTGGGCAGTTACCAAACCTCAAAGAGTTGTATCTTGAAAGGTTGAGCAGCATTGCTAAAATCGGTGGGGATTTCTGTGGCAGCAAACGAGCGTTCCTTCAACTATCAAGATTTACTTTGTCAAAGATGGAAAGACTGGAAGAATGGACGACGACGTACTTTAGCAAGGATGGTACAGAGGAGTTCATGTGCCCTGTGCTAGATGAGCTAGTTATAAGCAATTGCCCCAGATTGAGGTTAAAACCATGCCCACCTATATTTCGCAGATGGACAATCTCTCACAGTGATGAAGTGCTTAATTCAGGAGATGAAGAGGACAACTTCAGCCATTTTAGCTCCTCCAACCCACGAACCAGGTTGGTAGTTTGGAGCAAAAGTTATTATTGTGGGAATTGGAGGCTGCTTGCCCACTTACCTACCCTCCAAGAGCTGGAAATCAGACGTCCGAGTCAGATGACCAGCTTGCCAGAGAGCATGCAACAGCTGGTCTCCCTTCGGTTCTTGGAGTTGTACAAATGTATCAACGTATCAGTGTTACCAGAATGGCTTGGAGACCTCAGATCTCTTGAAAAGCTCCGCATTTTGGGATGCGGGAAGATCAAGTCCATGCCATCATCTGTACAACAACTCACCAAGCTCCAGAAGCTACTTATTACGGGGAATCCTGAACTAAAACAGTGGTGTGAATCTGAGGAGAACAAGAGCAAACTTGCCCACGTGAAGGATATTGTAAGTTATTCACGTTACCAACATGTCATGTTATGTATGACGCTTGCACAAGAAATGAAAACAAAAGATAGTCACCTAGCAGTTATAAACAAAAGTTAACCAGTAAGGTGATCGGTAGAAATAGCGTGGCTTGCCTTGTTACACTGTTTAAGAAGGGTTAAAAATATGTTAAGATTTTACATATTATATTAGTAACTTTACAAATTTGTAAAAGTAGGGAAAGGCCAAATATGTTGTTGCTAGGTTTTGCAAACTAAATTTACACTAATGTATTAGACATGTTTTCATATAATTATATGTGTTGAACTATGGTTTTAAATAGTGGAAGCCATTTAGCGATGGTTTCCTCTACGAGCTATTAAAAACTTTAGCAGGATATAATGGTGATTATAGAAATGCATCAAAGTTTACAAAGAAACATGGAACTAAGGGAATTTTATGAAGATAAATATTCAATTACATGGCTAGGGCTCTAGGAGAACATGTCAGCAGAGGCACTTATTCCGATCAATGAACATACTCACGGCTATAATCAAAATTTATTTTGATTTAACATTTAGACAATCAATAACCCAATAAGTGCTAGTTCATTAAATCATTCATTTAAGTAAAAGAACATAACAAGGCATAGATTCTAGTCATGTAGAGCAAATAATGAACATTTGCCTCAATGAGATTAGCGTGCGCTTAAACAATTTTACTGCTGAAAACCAAATAGCGTTTTTAGCAGAGTTAAGTCATCACTAACTGAAATAGCGTAACAACCGACAATACCATAGTGGTAGGCCGTCTAAAATGATATTTAGAACCTTGGTGAGATCTTTACTTTTTGCAATTTGGAGTTGAGTTTTCCTTTGTGGTTAGCGGGAATATGGGGTTTCATTCCTAAAATATTGTTTCAGTAAATATCTAAATCTAACCTAAAGGTCTTTTGTTTAGACTATCATGGATCTTTCACCCCACTTTACAGTTTTCAATATAGTACTCTTATGGTCTTACCTCAATTCCTTGTAAGTAAGAGTCTTCTTCCTTGGTTCTTCCACATTCTCTCGTTTTTCGAGAACATGAGCATGCCCTGTTCTCTCTTACACTTTTAACCGTGCATAAGTTGGTTGTTTATTCTTCCAAGCCAGTCTGACTCAGTTCTCAACACTGTAAACCAAAAGTTTGCCTCCCCAATCAAGTGTCAACCGTTGCTTATGTTGCCCATCTTCTATAGAGCTTCAATGCCATGAACTTTTTTGTTTCACTTAAATCAATAGTTCGGTCTATGCTAAAACATTACACAGCTTGTGCGTTCTTGTTTTCCTAATTTCCCAATGCTTGCATCTTGTGTCCCTAGTGTCCTGATGCATACTTGTGTCCCTAGTGTCCTGATGCATACATATAGCTTCTCAGAAGAGGAGGCCCAGAGCATCTCCAAGAGCTTTGGCAAAAATAGTTTGGCAATTTCCCTATTTGCCAAATGTGAAATGCAAATGCCAAGTCTAAAAAAAACTTCCTCCAATAGTTTGCTAATTTGGGCTTGGCAAAAAAAAAAGTGGGGCCAGGGAAGGAGAGGTCCTTGGTCGCGCGAGTCCTCAGTACTGCGTCTGCGACTTTTTTTTCCTCCGCGCATGCAAGCCGCGATCGTGATTGCCAAAGCCGAGAACGCACGCATTTTTGCGCGCTCATGCCGTCAAATATCAAAGATCACTAATTTGTCAAATGCAATTGCCAAACTGTGCTTTTTGGCAAATTTTGCAAATACCAAACTCAAATACAAAACTCTTGGAGATGCTCTTACCTAAGTTCCACTAAGGTCCCGTTTGGATCCTTGGAATTGAATTCATCGTATAAACTATAGTTGTGGAATAAGAATCCATAGAATCCGTTAATTAAATTAAGTTGGATGGAAAGAAATCCATAGGATCCATTTCTCATCTCCCACCATATGAATTTGAGATAGACTTATATATGTACTTTGAAAAGTTGTGGAATCTCAAATTCCAAGCCAAATAGCCTAATTTCTTAAGTAGATTTCAATTCTTTCAAAATGAAGGGATCCAAACGACCCCCTAGAGTAAAATAAGAGTTGTACAGTTGTGTAAGCTAAAGAGGCCAAGGAAGAAATTAAAAAAAAAAAGGAAGAGGAAAACAGAAGATAAGAAAACAACTAGGGAAAAGAAGAAAAAAGAAGTAAAAATTAAGAAGAGCTCTCTCAACACGCCCTTAGATTATAGATTAACTACGTATGCCTCAGTTTTTTCGACCGTTTCACGTATTTGCTCTTGATGGCCCTTACTCTTTTCATATATAGAGAGAGATTCCTCTATTTCTCTACTTGAAAAGACAAATATAAGGCAACAGACCAAGCAAAATTTGAATCATTTGCTTATGTCTGTCATATGGATTACTCCTAGTAAGTAATCACAGCTAAATAACTTCAGCATTCCCACTTCCGTTTACTTTCCTGTGATATTTACTCTAGATATGACTTCTGCACTTGATAAAGACAGTATATGTATTGTGTTGAAGTACGGAATATCAGGGTGCCTCGGTCCAATGCTAGCAAAATTTGTTTGTTCTGTCTATGCAATTGTTTAGAAATTGTCTGTTGAATCCTTGGAATACTAGAATGCCTTTCCCACAAAATAAAACGATGGTTAATCGGATGATGAATTTGTTGACTCTGCAGGGCTATATCTTCTGCAACTATCGGATCTGTTCCCCGTACCACCAGGAGGTGGCGATAGATCAGGAGCTTGGGAGCCGAGAGTTGGTGCATCATGGCACGTCTTGCAAAGCAGAGTAAACATGTATGGTTATTGGAAAAGGCATTTCAATTTAAAAGACCTTTTTGCTTTTCTAGATTAATTTTTTTCTCGAACGCGCAAAAGATTTGTGTGTCTTTTGTATTAAGACGAAAAAACAGTTAACCGTTACAACGACGCGTCATGAATGATGCACTAGGGGGATACAATTATACAAATAGCTCTGCTCTCCCTAGCAGAAGAAATCAAACACGATTACTCGATAGATGAACAACCTAGCCGTCGATGACGATCAGCCGCGGCGGCTCGCGCGCCGCCTCGTCCGCCTCAGTCCTACACCTGGCGAGTCCGGGACGCAACGCCTCATTTTGTGAGGGAGTGCGGTTGTCGCTGAAGACTCTGTCGTGGTAGGCATCGCGTTCCGCCGCAGAGGGCACCGTCCGTCCATTGGTGAACCACATCCGCTGCATCACCAATATCTTCCCCGCTTCGCAACTGGGATGTGCGCGAGCGGCTGAGCGGCGAGCCTCCTACTGCGGTGTGGTAGCGTAGGCTGCGGTGATGACACCGGCAGAGGCAACAAAGGCGTCTACGCCTTGCGTAGAACTCTACCTCTGAACCGCTTTAACCTCTCGCCAAGGGAAGAATGTGGGGAGGCGGCTGCAACTGTGCCGGTTGGCGTGGCACGCATGACGGGCTCGGCGCTGGTTGTGTCGAGCTGACCACCTGGAGGCATCGCCTTACTAGGCTCCATCAACCTCGGGCCAAATCCTGGCGAGTAGTCGTTGTCACAGCGCCTGCATCACCGTCCAAGAGGTCGTCAGACACCAGCCGCATTGGTGTGACCGACAAGCCTAGTCGAGTGGTCAACGAAGGTGAGGCAGGGCGCAAAGTTGGCGGTGCCAGCTGCCCCAGGCTGTGCGGGCAACCACCACCAAGCTGTGTGGCCACCACCTCCGTCATAGCGATCGGCGGCTCAACTCGGTTGCTCCAGAGTGAAGCCTCCAGCAACCTCGGGTCATCTACAGTGACGTAATCAGCCGAGGCATCCAAGCGCGCGTCCAACAACAGAGGGTCGACCACGGCAGCGGACGCACACATCGGCTTGCCGTGCAAAGTGTCGGACAAAGCAGCCACAGCCGACCCCCATGTGGTGCCTCCGTGGGTGCCGATGACATTGCTGTTGTCCAACGCCGCCGCTCCCGACCGTTCTCGACGCAGGCGGCTCGAGCTTCTTTGCAACTTCATCATCGCCGGCAAGCACAAAGAAACTGGGCCACCGCCACGCCGGTCACAAGGCAATCCGTCGCAACCTTGTTGGCGCCCACCGCTGGTAGAGTGCGGCGTCTCCAATGCTGTCGCTGGGTCGTACCGGTGCCCCGTCATGGCACCCGACATGCTGACACCCAGGTGTGCCGGGATGCCCTTCGTCGCCGAGGATCACGCAACGACCCTAGGCAATGTGTAGTCTCTAGCAAGGTGGTGGAGCCATGACAGCGCAAACAATGTCGTGGCAGCCGACAAGTCGCGACACGGTGAGTATAGGATAGGCAATTGAAGCACTTGTCACGTAGCGCATCCGAGATCTTCTTAGGAGCCGGTCGTCGCCGCAGCCGAGGTTCCGCCGGGACTGTCCTGGGCATTGTAACAAATAGCGCGCTAATAGCGGCCAGAAGACATTGTCGCGACGCCGTTTAGCGCGCTATAGCGCGCTATAGCGCCAAATAGCGCGCTAATAGCGCCGCTATAGCGTTTTCGACGCCCAAACGCTAAATTCCTTAGCGTGCTATTTTAAACAGGGGTCCCGGGGCATGACTCCTGGTGGGGAAGAATGTCGCGCCACCCATCGGCGTTGGGGCAGACACCCTCCCGCGGCATCCAAGGCAAGGCCGGGTAGGGATCCAACCCTCAGCTGGCCAGGTAGGAATGCCGCTCACCAAGTGCGACCGTGGCCGACCGTCCTTCCTCAGACGACGCCGAGGACCGTTTGGACCCTCAGGCACCGCCTCCCGCCCTGAAGCCGTGACAGGACCCGCCTGGGCCAGAGTAGAAGGTGGCCTCATTGGCCGACGGGCGGCCTCCAGGTAGGTCGAGGGCGGCTCATCCCCGGACACGTCGCCATCGTCATCGGCCCATCGACGGAACTTCGAGCACCCCTCTGTGGAACCCCCAGGGCGGAAAGGGGCGACATCGGGAGACAGAGTGGACGACAAACTCGGGCGGGGGCAAACGGACGAACGAGGAAGGCGTCGAGGGCAGAGGCAGCCGAGGCAGCGCTCGCCACGACCGTGCCAGCATCCCCAACATCCCGCATCGGGGTGCCCGAGCGGCCCTGGCGGACGAAAGCCCGTCGTAGTCGTCGAGCAGGTCGTCGAGGTCCTCCTCGCCGTTGCGGGGACGTCATCCATGCTGAGTAGCGAGCCGTTCGTGACACCGAGGAAAGGAGTCAACTTGGAGAGTTCACCGCCTCAACCCTAGCCAGGTCTCCCCGAGCTCGAGGCCAAGGGAAGCGCCGCCTCCGGTCGGGCTCCCCAACCCGCGGACGGAGGCTGCAACAATGGCCACACCCAGACCCACGCGTAGAGGGCAGCGCGGTGGTATGTGTCCGGGGTGGCGCAACACGCAGTGAGGGGAGGGAGCAGGAGGTCGGGGTTGAGCCTCGGATCCAGCGTCGCATTAGCCGGGTCGACCACGGGCACCACCAGTTCGGGCGGCGTCACCTGCGGTTGTCACCGCCATGGGGCCGATGGTGGGGGCATCGGCCGCCTACGCCACCACCAGCAGCTGGCGGGACGGGCCGCTCCTGCACTCAGATCCCGCCACGCCAACCGGGTCTACCCACGGCTGCGAGGGCGGGGCCGGAGGCGGGGAGGAACTAGACGAGGCCGAGGAGGTGGAGGAGGAGGCCGGTGGGGAGGAGATCGTGGCTGCCACGGCCTGCGGTGACGGCGGTGCCGCCGCTTGTAATCCTAGGGTTCAGAGCGCCGGGGGCCGCCGGTGGCCGTCGCGCCAGGGAAGGGGGCGGGCCGTGTGTGGGAGAGTGCGAGGAGGACGCAGCGCGGAGGCGGGAGGCACCGGCGCCGGAGTGGCGGGCTGGGCGCTGCCGGGCGGTGGTGGGGCTGGGTGCGGCTCCATCAAGAGCGGGGAGCAAGTACGGGTCGGGGGTCTTTGGTGTCGGAGATTTAATTTCCTCCATTCTAGATTTTTTTTTTTTTTTACTATGTACCTAGACATTAGCAACTTCCTATCCCCTACAAAAGCCTCCCCGGAGAGGCCATCCACATCGTTCTAATTTCTACGATTGGCTAGTTGAATTTTGCAAAAAAAAGCCCTTTCCCTTTCGAGGAATTATCGTTAGGCTCCCGCCAAGTTCCCGCACATTTGTTCACGTGCACGGGTTCTTTTTGTGTAAAGGCCCCCGTATTATGCAAATCCTACGCTCGAAGAAGAGAAAATTATGATTTTATGGCGTTTTTGTGTTTAACCGCCCTTTGGTACTGTTTTCCATAAACCCCCACCACAGACTCATAGATATTCAGGCTCTCTCTTCTCGAGAAAAAAGACCGGGCCTCTCTCTCTCTCTCTCTCTCTCTCTCTCTCTCTCTCTCTCCCTCCCTCTCTCCCTCCGTATCTCCCTTGCGGCGGCGGCCGTGGCCACGGCGCCCGCCGGGAAGCCGTGGCGGCCATCCCTCCCCCCCCCCCACCGCCTCTCTCCTCCGTCTCCCTCTCCTTCTTCCCTCTCCCCTTCTCTTCCCCCATGTGGCAGATGCTCCAAGGAAACCTAGGCAGCGGTGCGGCGGCCGACGCGAGCGGTGGCGGCTTAGGCACAGGTGGCTAGCATCGACACCGACGAGACTAGCCCCAGGTAAAGGCGGTCTCTCCCTTGCCCCTCGTCTCCTTAACTCGCTGCAAGCTGAATTTGCTATAGAAATTGTATATCTAGGCGCGTAACCAAAGCTATGTACATAGAAAAACCTAAACGTCTTATAAGCTGGAACCGATGGAGTAACACTGAGATGTTCAACTAATGCAAGCTACATGGAAGTGAATCTTCCTTAAGCGAACTCCATTTGTAATCCACGGCAATTACTGCTATATTACAAGACCGGAGAATATGCACTTAGCACAGTGGTAAGGAGGTTGTGTGATCTTACGGGTCAGACGTCCAACTCCAGTTCTCAACATAAAATGCTAGGCCTGTTTGCAACAAATGCAAAACAGAGTAAAGGAAAAAAAAAACGCATGAACATAGTACAGTGAAACGTGGAAAACTACAGGGCCCTAAAACGCAAGGATAAATACTTTGAGGTGTTTGGATTGCAGGAATTCAAAACGCAGGAATTCATAAAATAGATTTTTTTAGATAATAATTCACAAAATAGATGAAAAGGTTATTATGAGCGGTTAATAATAGCCGGAAAATATAAGCATGCACACAGTTTTCCAAATAGCATATTTTAGGCACTGTCATGTTGTCCCTACACCTAGGTCCGACTTCTCAGTGTGATGGCAATAAGCTCCACCGTTTCAGTGAGTTACACCAGCCGCTTGTTCTCATTTCCTTTCATCGTTCGTTATCCATTCTCTCTCTCTCTCTTGTTCTAATCAATCCAGTAGAGCAGAGCAAATCGCTTGACCTTGCGAGAGCTATGCATGGTTAGCAAGCGCACCATGACGCGTGGAGGGACAGCAGGAGCAGGACACGGAGAGGTAGCGAGAGCATCAGGCCGGAAGATTGCACCAGTAATGGTCTAGATGGAGAAGCAAAACGGCAGCAATGGCGGTGAGCTGGAGTCACAAGTTCTTACTCGATGCACTGTTTCGTTTCTCTCTCTCTCCAACACAGGCGTTGCTGCCTCGGGCACACGCGAAGGAAAAAACCAGAGGTTTGAGCGAATGTTTTATTTCCTACGAAACCACAGCCGAGCTACAGTATTCCAAAGGAAAGGAACTCCCAAATTCATTCGTTCCAAACGTTCAGGCAAAATTCCTTTCCTCCGTTTTCAGTTCCTGAAATTTTCCTTTGAAGTTCCTTTATCCAAATGGGGCCTAAGTACAGTATTTCTTGTGGTATTAATGGCTAGTAGGTTGGTGGCCTTTTCTTGATTCTTGTTGAGATTTTTTTTCTTAATGAAATATCATAGTAACCTTCTTCCTTCATTCTTTCCCTAGTAAAATTAACAAAAAGCAATGCTTGAATTGACAAAGAGCTCAAGAGATATTACAAGTGATATGACACAAGATGACAAGATTTGTTGATCATCTCAAGTCCATGTTTGTGTGTTTGTGAACTGAACGTTAGATTATCCTGAACTTATAGATCATCTAAAGCTGCGTTGGCACAATCGGTGTAGGCTTCATTATTTGTGAACTGAACGTTGATTTGTCAGTTTGCTTCGGTGACGAATGACGTCTCAAGACGAGAATGTTAGCAGATTGGAGGGGATTGGGGAAGAACAAAGTCAGGGTAGGTAGAGCAGGAAGGTTGGGGAAGGAACCTACGACGAATCTTACTGAATTTCAAATGTTTGTTTACAAATGGCATGAGCCATTCCCTCGCCTCCCTCTGGCTTAAGTACTGGAAAAATAGAAAGGACTCTCCCACGCTACAGTAAAGGACTACTCGGCCCACTCGGCACCTGAGACTCTCGGGTTGGGCTTCCTGGCGCGGACGGGCCGGCCTCTTTCTCCTGCGTCTTCATCCTCTTGCTCCAGGCCCGTTCGTGTACTCTTGTCGCGACGAGGAGCAGTAGCAGCACTTGTAACAATCCCTCCCTCTTGAAAACCGGCATGCCCCCCATGCCGGTGCTTGGGAAAACTGCTGACGAAGTTGTTCAATCAGGTGATCACCAGCTTGATAGCGACGTTGGAGAATGCGCTGTGGAACCTGCAATTCAGACAATGGCAAGGAAGCAGCCATGAGAAGCCTTCAGCTGGGACACATCAAAAACATCATGAATAGTAGATGATGCTGGTAGGGCCAAACAATAAGCCACACTGCCAACTCGCTCAGTGATGCAATATGGGCCAAAAAAACTTGAAGGATAGTTTGTTGTTGGATCGATGACTGAATGTAGAAACACCCAATCGCCGACCTGAAACTCCCTTTCAGAACGATTTTTATCAGCTTGCTTTTTCATTCTATGTTGAGCACGAGTCAGATGCTGCTGAACAATGTTCTGCATCAAAGTCATTTCCTGAAGCCAATCTGCAATAGTTGGTGGAGGTTGTTTGACTGAATCAACTGACAGCCCAAGTTGCAAGGGCTCTTGGCCATACAAGACCACAAAAGGTGTAAACCCATGAGCAGAATAGAAGCTGGTGTTATACCAGAACTCAGCTAAGGATAACCACTTATGCCATTTGGTAGGACAAGAGTCAACGAAGTACCTTACATATGTTTCCAGGCATTGGTTCAGATGTTCAGTCTGACCATCGGTTTGAGGATGGTAAGTTGTGCTCAACTTCAACTCAATGCCAACATACTTGAATAAAGATTGCCAGAACTGACTTGTGAATATAGTATCTCTGTCAGATATGATGGTCTTGGGAAACCCATGCAAACGATAAACAATATCTAGAAAGACCTTGGCAATAGCTGGTGCATTGAAAGGGTGCTTGAGAGCAATAAAATGGCCATATTTGGAATACTTATCAATCACTACCAGAATTGCATTAGCAGCACCAGACTATGGAAGGCCTTCAACAAAGTCCATAGATATAACTGACCAAGCAGATTCTGGGATAGGGAGGGGTTGCAACAGACCTGGGTATTTAGCTCTATCAGGCTTGGCTTGTTGACAAATTTGACACTCTTGTACCCATTTAAGAATATCAGCTTTCATCTTTGGCCAATAGAACAGTTGTTTGACTCTATAATAAGTTACAGGAGCTCCAGAATGTCCTCCCAGTGCACTAGAATGTAATGCAGAAAACACTCTCTCATGTAGTGTTGCATAGTTGCTCAACCATATCTTTCCTTTGTATTTGATGATACCATCAGTTAAGGAAAAGTGATCATCAGTACTCCCACTCACAGCCAGTTTGGCTATGATATCTTGTGCCATAGGATCAGACTGATAGGCTGCAGAAATGTCTTCTAACCATTGTGGAATGACAGAAGATGTCACTAGTAAGGCTTCTTCATGAGGCTTCCTAGAAAGGGCATCTGTTGCACCATTCTCAATACCCTTCTTATAGAGAATAGAATAATTGAGACGCAAAAGCTTAGTGAAGACTTTCCGTTGCCAATGTGTGTGTAACCGTTGTTCATTCAAGTGGCACAAGCTCTTTTGGTCAGTATGAATAACCAGCTGGCCCTGAAGAAAGTAGTGCCTCCATTGGTCAACAGCTACTAGAATGGCCAAGTACTCTTTTTCATAAGTTGATAGACCTTGGTTCTTGACACCCAATGACTTGTTGATGTAGGCCAAGGGGTGGCCATTTTGTAACAGGACTGCACCCACTCCCATAGCAGAAGCATCTGTTTCAATATGGAAAGGTAAGGAAAAATCTAGGAGAGCTAGGCAAGGTGCTATGGACAGAGCATGCTTCAGTTGTTCAAAAGCAGAAGTATGGGCTTCAGTCCAATGGAAAGGAGTATGCTTGCATAACAATTTTGTAAGAGGCTTAGCAATGACACCAAAATGTTTGACAAACTTCCTATAATAGCGAGCAAGGCCTAGGAACCCTCTAACCTCTTTAACTATTTTTGGGGATTGGCCAATTCTGCACATCCTTGAAATTAGCAGGATCAGTAGACAGCCCAGCAGCACTAATAATATGTCCCAAATAAGAAATAGACTGTTGTGCAAACTTGCATTTGCTCATTTTGAGAAAACACTAATCATTTTGTAACCATGTGAACACTTGTTGCAAATGCAGGAGATGCTCCTCAAAAGATGCACTATAAACTAGAATGTCATCAAGGAAGACAATAACAAACTTCCTCAATCCAGGGGCTAAGGTGCTATTCATAGCTCCCTGAAAAGTACCAGGTGCTCCAATGAGCCCAAAAGCCATTACACTGAACTCATAGTGGCCTAGGTGAGTTTGAAATGTTGTTTTATGAGCATCACTATTATCCATCAAAATCTGGTGAAATCCAGCTCTGAGATCCAAAGTAGAGAACCACTTGGCATTGGCCAATTCATCCATGAGCTGATCAAATATAGGCACTGGAAACTTGGATTTCAGAGTGATGGAGTTGAGCTGGCGGTAATCAACACAAAATCTGTAACCACCATCTTTCTTTGGCACCAACAGGACTGGTGAAGAAAAAGCACTAGAGCTTGGCTTGATAAGGCCCTGTTGTACCATGTCAGACACATGTTTCTCCAATTCATCTTTCAACTTAGGAGGATACCTGTATGGCCTGATTGCCACAGGCTTTGAGTTGGGCAGAAGAGGTATAGTGTGGTTACATGCCCTTGAAGGGGGTAAATGTTGACACCTGTTATAGCATAATATTACTAGTCAACTAAACATGGATAAGGGCTTAAAATGATTATCAACATAGACTAGGGGTCTAACTAACATAATTCCACGAGCTTTGGTGATTCTGTGACTTTACAGGGACTTAACAGATAAACACAGAGAAGAATGGAGAAAGTTCCAGAATATATCTCACATACGATGACAAGACTTAACCGTGAAGTAACTCGACCCAAAATGTGGACTAAAACACTCTAGAAGACACTAGAAGATACCAGAAGAAAGGAGACATGATTGTGCCACAAGGGCCTGGCGGCCGCCAGGGCCATTTAGGCCGGCCGCCAGAGTCCTGAGCCCAATCCAGCCCATCTTCGTAGGTCGGTTTGTAACCGACCTTGAGGTTGTATCTACACCGTTATTGAAGGTCGGTTTGATCCAATGGTCATCGTTCATCGCCAAGGCCTATATAAGAAGACCCCCTGACCCTAGGGCTAAACCCTAATTCATTCTATCTCATTCTATTTCATTATCTCTAAGTTGTAGAGGTGTCCCAATGTAAGGATAACCTCTCCCTTAGGGATTAGTGAATTAGAAGTAGATTAGTCATGTAATTAGAAATAGATTAGCCATGTGATTAGAACTAGATTAGATCTAACTTAGATCTAATCAAGAGTAAAGGAGAGAGGAGCTATGCTCCTGTTCTGGAGATGTCTACAGAGTTTGGTATGTCTTATATCCTTTCTTTGTAAGACTTATGATTCACATATTTATCTTCTCTATTTATTTCCATGTTTTACATATATGGTTAAGTATAGTTGTTATGCTATTGCATGGGATCTCCGCTCGTATTGAGGGCTCTAGTTATTCATGGTAGCTAGCTAGAGTAGTAATCGATAGTATAGACATGGTGTCTAGGCTATAGGTTACCTGAGATTGCACCCAACCCTACGGATAGTTTGTGGTAGCCCCAGGTGGTGACAGCCCTGATGGCCGACGTATTCCACCACGTTCGGGTTGGTGTATGTAGGACCGTAGTCGGAGCTTCCTAGCCCCCTTCTCATCGCTTTCTGTGGCTAGTGTTCTGATGTCCCGAAGTGTTATGGTATGATTGCTATCATAGAACCTAAGTAATAGAGAAGTATCCAGGAACCTTGATCTCTCCCTTAGACCTCTTGATTAGTTTAGTTATTCTTTGATATCTTAGGTAGGTTATTATTTTATGCTTTGATATTTACTTATCCTTTAACAATTACCTCCTCACTATAGTCTAGTGGTTTGCTGAGTTAGTAGATACATGATTGTGACTTATTAGAATTCTTTAGCCAAAGCTTCCCTGTGGATACGATACTCTAGAATACTCATCCTAGGGAAAAGCTGCAATGGTAGGTGTTCTGTGTGCTTGCAGAATCCTTCATATTCTTTTAGCACTTAACAAATGCCAACAGTAAACCACTTGGTGGATCAAACAGATGATGCTATTGAGATATTAATTGTTGGCTCTCAGGTGGTAACTCAGACAACTGTTGGGAAGGACTAGCAGCTTCATCAGATGCATAGCACACTTATAAGAGTAAGGATTCAGATGCACTAGGAAAGCTCCTTCGAGATCGTCTAGGGACCATCATCAAGCGCCTTCCTCAACCCCAACGCCTGATTGAAGGTGATCACGAAAACATTGTCTTCGAGATCCATACATGAAACCCCTTCACAGGACACCAGATCCACCCCAGATCCACCTCCACAGACTGCTCAATGGCCTCCCCTTTCACATTCCTCTTCGTTAACAGTTTAGCCACCGCCTTGGGAGGGCGCTCGACCCCCACCTTGCCCGTCTCCGATCCGATCTTGATGGATCTCTTCTCCTCCTTCGACAATTGCATTCTCTCCAACATATCGGCGACACCCTCCATCAGCACCACCACCGGCCAACAACAACACCAGGCGATCCGGACTGTTTTTGATGGACACCGAGTGAACGGGCTAGAAAACTAGGGTTTAGGGTTGATGCAATTCGTGGTGGAAAGTGTGGGCAACCGGGACAACAGATCAAGGCCCAGTCGAAGGAGAATTGTCCTCGTAGGAATCTAGAGACAATTCCGCTCGAGTACTAGGAATCCTAGGAAGGGGACGGGGAAACTGAGGTCTGGAGTCGCCGATGGGAAAAACCGCTCAAGTCGCCTAGGAGTCCTAGGCGCCGAGAATAAGGGCCTAGTCACCCTTGATCATGACAGTTATGTACAGCCGAGGCTGGACCGGTAAATTTGTTTGAGAATATCGTGACTGTTGGTGAAGCACCGAAGGTTTCGCCAAGATCTTCGCGCTCACAGAAAAGTGATGATCCCGACCTATGTGTGGACAATGAGCTAGGATTTGCCAAGGATCGTACGATTAGTAGGTAATGTACATAGATTTCAGATTAGTGCTATGCCTGCCATGTCGAGTCAGAAGTCACAAGTCAAAACCAACCCTTTAAGCTCGTATTTAACTGATGCGTTCTGTTCTGCCTTGTGCTTTTACAGGTTGACAGAGATCAACAGTAGGGAATATTTGGAGGACTTTGAATGAGATTGCGGCAACAGCAGCAGCTGCCCTTACAAGGTCTAGATAATGGTGGTGATGTTGTACTAGCATAATAAGCTGAAGGCTTCTTCGCCTCATATTTGAAATTCTTGTATTCGCCCCACCTGGCTTGCATAGGCAACTGAGAAGCGAAGCTTTTCCAGTAGTGGTGCATGTAAATATGAAATAAAGCTATGTAAGGGCATTTTTGCTTACAGGTGGCTGATCCATAAAATTGTTCAATATATAGGGGGAAAATGTATTGTATCACATGTTTCCAAACCTTCACAGAGACCTAAGCTCGAGAACAGCGTGAATTGGCTATAAGCTTACACTGAATTTTGTGAATGAAAAATCTTAACAATTTCTCCTAATTTGCTATTGTATATTCTAGGTTTCCTGACATGCTTGACGTAGCAGGGAACCTCTGGTCATTATTGTTGTGTCATGTCTGGAGCAGATCTGCTACGTTTTCAAGGAAACCTGCCTTTTCCCACGACTGTAATAGTGTCCAAAACAAACATCTCAAGAATGTGTAACTAAGCTGACTAATTATAATTTAGAAAATCATTAAAGTTTCGTTTTTATAAAGAATCAACAAAGCTAAAAATAAAAAGGCACACAGAGCTATGAAATAGCCGTCAACTACAGCTCTTGAAAAAAAAATATAAAAAATGAAATATATTTTTTTTCAGAGTCATAATTGGTTGTATTTTTGCCAAGAGGCAACAAGTTCACAGCAATTGCATGAAAGGCGTTTGGTCGCTGCCAGAATTTCTTCCTTCAACGTTCGAAACTCGAAATGAAGAGACTGACACGAAAAGATGGTTAAGCGGCAGATAGTGTACGGTTCTACATAAACATTGTTTACAGTAGTTCCTTTTTCCAAATTTGGGTGTTGCATTTCATCTGAAAACGGGGATAAATTTTCACTCGAGTTGTGGTTCTTATCATGCAGGATACTATGTGTTGTATTTTATTTTCCATATCTCTCTCAAGACAACAGCCCCCCCGCTCTCCGTGTTCAAAAAAAAAAAAAAAAAAAAGCCCCCTCCTCCCGGGTCCCTTCCGAGCGCCCGTGGGGCGACTCCCATGGCGCGCCACCGGCCCCCTTCCCGGCCCCTACGACCGCCGGGTGCCCCTTGCCGGGCCCAGCCCGCGTGGCTGCGTGCCTCCTCGGGAGGACGGGACCTCCACCTCCCTCCTCCACCCCCTCTCTCCGGGAACCCTCCCCTCCCCTCCTCGCGGCGCGCCCGGCGGTCTCGACCGGGCGGTGGCCATGGGCTTTGGCGCTCGCCGTCCCCACCCTTCCCTCTCCGTTTGCGCCATGGCGGCGGCCATCGGCCCTGGATCTGGTGTCGTGGATCCGGCCCGACCTTGCCCGCACAGCCCAATGTCCCGATGCGCGGCGCTCAAGCGGTGGCCATGGCGGCCGGGTAGGCGATGGTTGCTGGATCGGGCACTTTGGGCCGCGGCGATGGTTGGGTTTGGGTGGCCGGCGGCCGTCGGCCATGGTGGCTTCGGGCACTTTGGGCCACCGCCGCCGTGGCGTATCGTCTTAGTGCGGCGTGCGTCCGGCGGCGGCGGTGGCGTCATCGTCCCTTCGGATGGATCGGGCGCGGGTGGCGGGGGCCTCTACGGGCCGGGTAAGCGGCAATTGGGGCGGTGTGGCGGTGGTTGTCTCTCACCACGGTGGTGTGGGCGGCCGCTCGGGCGTTGCGTCATCGACGCCGTGGTGGCGTGTCGGCATGGTCGTCGTTTGGTGACTCAATGCATGGAGCTCGGGCGAAAGCTCGGCCCGGCGTGGTCGGGCGGGACGATGGCGACACCTCTAGGTGTCACACCCTTCTTGAAGGCATCGTCTTCGAGTCCCATGCCCCCGTCATCGGTGCCGGATTTCTCTTCGCCCGCCGCTCATCCTCCCGTGGCGGCTTTGGTCGTCTTGCTCGCTTGCTTTTGCACTTTTTGTCGGTGCTTCATGCTTCTCTTCACTTAGGTTTGCCTAGCATGTGGACATTGGAGCCTTCTTCGTGGTCGTTGTCGGCAGATGCTTTCTTTGTCGTGGTGCTCTCTTTCCGGCAAATGCTTTCTTCGCCGAGGTTGGTTCGACGGATGCTTTCTTTGTCTCGTGGCCCCGTCCGTTGCTAGCTACCTAAGTGTTGAGGTTTTTTATTAGGTTCAGTTGTTGGGCTTGTTATGTGCGAGGGTCCGCCCCGCCCCCCCCCCCCCAACCCACCACACACACACACAACCACCCCCCCACCACCACCACCACACACAAACTGTTTCTTGTTGTGTGTTTGTGCCGTGAGGTTCGTCAGTAATCTATAGATTAGTAGCTTAACCTTTTGTAATGTCCAACTCCTGTTAATGCAAGACGTGCTAATGCACATTTTAAAAAAATATATTTTCCATATATGTGTGCATGTTGGTAATGGTTTCCGTTCCGCCGTGCAGCTTCAGCGACAATCCGGTCACTGCTTAAACAAATTGTTTCTTTTGAAATAAGTTTTGTCATATACCCTCTGTTCTGGAAAAAAAAAAAGTGCAGTTTTAGATTTATAATAATTCAAAATTTAAGTTTAACAAACTTTTTAAAGAATAATATGAACTTCTATATCACAAAATATGTTACTGTAAAATATATTCCCTGGTTAATACAATTATTTCTATTGAGCATCAAAAATATTAATTATCTTTTAGTTTTGATCAATCCTAAGATTGATTGGCTAAAAAACAAAACTGCACTCTTCAAGGACCGGAAGTTTTTTGCCATGTTTGACAAGACAATATCAGAACAGCCAAAAAAGGTTACTGTGTAATTATTTTAATTTTTTAGGTTTTTGTCGGTCAATCTTCTTTCTAGTGAAATTTGGGAGGAATTTGGGGATAATCCATGTTTGACAAGACAATATCAGAAAGCCAAAAGGCGGTTGCTTGTCGGTTCTTCTATAATCCGGCCTAAAAAAACAAAGGCTCACTGCCAGGCTCACTGAGGGGAGGGAGTGCGCTAGTGCGGATGGAATAGCTTTAGTTACTTCCATGCAGGACTGCTTCCATGTAATGATTTTTAGCAGCAGCTCGTAAGCAGTTTATTTCTCACAATATGCAATGCAATTTAAGGAGCTACTTTTATAAGCCAGATAATGTCTTAGTATGACATTATCAAGAAATGAGCACAAGGCGTAAATGTTTCCTCTAGTAATTCTAAGTAGATCGATACTAATCTATAAAAACACTTTTAAACGTGGGGATGCCTGGACACTGTACAACTACACTGCTCTTCGTGAGTATAACTACAGTACGGCTCCCTTGCCGTCCGATCTATCCACCAAGCGTTGTTTGTTGTCCATTCGTCTTCCACAAAACCTTCTTCTCGAGCCTTCGTGATTTCTCCTCCGCGTTCGCATGAATCTTCGTCCATCGGCTTCAGCTTGATGCCATCCGCACGGAGCGGCGCTCCCCGAAGCAGCTACTGCCCCTCGCCAAACACACCATCACTGCCACCGCGTCGCCCTCTGCCCATCACCGCCTCACGCCGCCTACCCCAGGCATCGCGCCACTATCCGCCACAGCCACCACTCTGCACCTCGCTGCCCCATCGCCGCAGCCATGCCTCTCCTTCCGCTCAGCCGTAGTCGCTTCGCGCCCTGTCCATATGCCGCCGGCGCCCCTGCTAGCTCCATCCACCACCGCCACCGGCCATCTCCCTTGCCCTCCACTCCCTTCTCTCCCTCTGTTCCCTGTAGCTCTCTGTTTCTTGGAACGAAGACAACGAGTGACCGGACAGCACCCGTGACCCAACAGCACCACCCCTGTCCCTTAGGGCGCGTTTGGTTCCTTTCCCAGCTAAGCCAGCACTGCGCAAGCGAGCCAGGCCCGTAGCAGCCGTGCTAGACGCGTGCAGGCAAGTCTTGTTTGGTTGTTTGTTTGCGTTGGTCCTGGCTAACTAGAATCTCTGTTTGGTTACCCGGATGTACAAGCGCGCAAGGCAGTTCTTAGTTCGCACAGAACACTCAGCTGCACCGTCCGAACCAGGCCCGCTAGAAACGAAGATTTCTTACGTACCCAGCGAGCCAGGCTCGACCGTCACTTTTGCACCCGCGCGGCTAGGCCCGACCTCTCGTTCAATCAACCAAACAGACGGAAGTTGTATCCGCTCAGCCTGGCCAGACCACATACAGGAAATCAAACGCGTCCTTATTCTTTCCCTGTGGGCTCACTCAACATGGGTAAAGGAGCAATCTTGCCGCAGTTTGGACGTGCGAGATAAGGCATGGCGGGCCAACCGGTTGGGGCTATGTGATTCCCGCTCACTTGCCATAGACTAGCCCCTCTTCACCAATTATTCCATGGACAGGTCTGTTGGAATGCAGAAAGGAAAAAAGGCAGTAGCCAGATCGGTCCATGCGTGGTGGACCAAACACACGGTGCAAACCACCTGATAGGCATGGACCCACGCGTCAGCCATAAAAACTGCTACGGCCACCTGGGGAATTGTACACGGGACAGTGAAAATGCATTTTCCATTTATCATAAAATTTCCAGAAAATCACCCCAAGATCTTACCCATGCATTCTCACCACCATTGTATATCTCTACATTTCTGCTGTATTTCCAGCTTCCTGCCCCCGTGTGAAGCACGGGCCCCTCCGCTAGTTATTCAAACATTGGTATGGATCTATGATAAAGAGGTAAATAAACTTGTCAAATAGGTTCCAAACTTGAAAACCGGTCATCCACCCCGAACTTGCAAACCCGTTCACCCCAGGCCCTCGAACTTGCAAACCCGTTCACCCCGGGCCCGGTCCGGTTTTGCATTATGCCAACGGACGTGATTTGCTACAGTAATCCCGGATTTGCTTCAGTAACCGCGGTTTTGTTTTTTCCTTTTCTAATTTATTTCGTCGAATCTTGAAAAATCATAACTCTTCGATACGACATCGGATGAAGATGATTTTTATATAAAAATTATAGCCCTCGACGAGATCTATAACTTTTTAGTTTTGAATTTTTTAATTTGATGACGTTAAGGTGCTCAAAAAATTATATAAAATTACAAAGACACCATAATAATCGCGTATTCGCACTATAAAATTACGGCACCATAATAATGCGACAAGTAGAAGTACGTGATTATTATGGTGCTGTAATTTTATATAATTTTTTTGAGCACCTTAACGCCATCAAATGAAAAAAATTCACGGGATATGCTACACGTTATAAACCGGTTTCCAAATTGATTTTGCACCAACACCGACGTGACACGCAACCACACAAAAGAAAACACTTAACGTGATGTATTTTCTATTTTATTATGGCTGTCAACATCAGACCACAGAAACTAAACCCATCAAATGAAAAAATTCAAATGATAATTTTTTTGAGCACCTTAACGTCATCAAATGAAAAAATTCAAATGATATTTTTTTTGAGCACCTTAACGTCATCAAATGAAAAAAATTCAAAACTAAAAAGTTATAGATCTCGTCGAGGGCTATAATTTTTATATAAAAATCATCTTCATCCGATGTCGATCGAAGAGTTATGATTTTTCAAGATTCGGGCGAAATAAATTAGAAAAGGAAAAAAAACAAAACCGCGGTTACTGTAGCAAATCCGGGATTACTGTAGCAAATCACGTCCGCAACAGTGCCATGCAGCCATGCAAAACCGGACTGGGCCTGGGGTGAACGGGTTTGCAAGTTCGAGGGGCTGGATGACCGGTTTTCAAGTTCGGGGACCTATTTGGGCCACGCAAGTTCGGGGGGCACAGGGTGCATTTACCTCTATGATAAATGTACATTTCCTCCGAAAATGTATTCTAAACTGTTTTTCTTATACCAACCAATGAAACACCGACATATTGCATTAAATTAAATTCTGTTTATTTGTAAAAAAATCCATGCGCTTCATTCAATAAAATTTTGAATAGCGATAGGTCTCCAAATCATAACTTGACTTTTGTCACAACCCGTTCTCGGTCAACGCGAGAGGGAAGACGAAGAGCGTGACGTGGCGTAGATGGCCGCAGCGGGCGGGGGGGGGCCTTGGCGGGTGCAGCGGGCGGCGGCCAAAGACGGGCTATTTAGCGCGGTGGCGCAGCGCCGAGGGCGGCGGCGGCTTGAGCGAGAAGGGGTAGGGTAAACCCTAATTATTTCTTTCTTGATTGTCTCACGATAGTTGCCCCCATATTTATATGAGGGGTTTACAATTGCTAACGGGTCAGGCCCATTAGTATTTTCTAACTCACTTTAATTTAATCTAATAATTATAATAATAAAGCTAAATAATAATTAAATATTTAGCCACTCGCTTATTTCGGGCGACTCGGCCGACCGAGTCGACATCTCTCCCCTTTGGAGATTCAGCTCGTCCTCGAGCTGGAAGTCTGGATAAATTTTGTTGAATAATTCAAAGCATCTTCCCACGAAGCATCTGCGGCCGGTTTGTTTTTCCATTTGATGAGCACTTGAAGCCGACCCTGGCGGACTCGATTTGAGCATTAATTCGGGTTCGGGAACTGGAGTGCCATCATGAATCGGAGGCAATCTTTGGAATATCCTTAGGTATCTCCCCACGGTGTGGTTTGAGCATGCTGACATGAAAGGCATTGTGGATGCGGGTTCCAGGGCAGATTCAATGCGTATGTAACCGGAGTAATGATTTTGCTGATGCTGAAGGGTCCAAAATATTTGGGAGAGAGCTTGCCTTTGTGTAAATCAGAAATTGTTGCCACAGATCGGGATAAAAGTTTGAGCCAGAGATAATCACCCACTTTAAAATCTTTGTCTGTATGTTTAGTGTCGTGGTCTAATACCACCGTCACAGTAATGTCTGGCTAATGCGTACTCCGATGGCCTAGCTCTAGAGACAATGACACAAGATTTATACTGGTTCGGGGCAAATCGCGCTCCCTAGTCCAGTGTGATCACTGTCCGAGCTCAAACGCTCATATCGGGGCTAGTACAAGCAAATCGAGACAGGGAGAGGGCTCCCAAGTCTCTGTGATTGAGGCTAGTGCCAATATCGAGTGTGTGTGTGTGTGTGCGGATGTTATGAAGCTTGGGTGTTGAACCTGCCTCAACCCGGTGGCCGACCTCCCCCTTTTATAGTCGCGAGGGGGCGGAGTACATGAGCTCTCCCCGGGTTGAGGACTTGAAGAAACAAAAATACGTGTACAGGGCGATTGGAGCAGAATAGAGCTCTTAGACGAGCTCACTCCGCGGGCATGAGCTCCCTTCGAGCTCCAGAGTACTTCGGGTGTCGAAATTGGTCATCGCCGTACGCGGGAATCGGGGTTTGGGCGGTGGTCAACCGTCGCCCCGTCTCTAATCGTAGTTGGAAGACGTCTTCTCGGCATGGGCGCGCCCATACCGCGGATGGGGAGGGTGTACCTCGTACGTACCCGCACGGCACTGTGGCGCAGTTGTTGGAGTCGACGGGGCATGGCGAGGTGATTGCCCGACAGCTCTCTCCCTACTGTAGCCCAGCGTGGCTACAGTGGTCGTCAGAGAGTAGTTGACCAACTCCCGTACCCGCAGGCTTCTCCGGGAAGGCAGGCGGATGAGGTCTTCGGCGGACGTCGTTGTAGAGTTTGTCATGCGGGAGCTCGAGCGAGGCGGAAAGGGGTCTTCGGAAGAGGTCGAGCGCGATGAAGACTGGAGAGCTCGTTATCGGAAGAGCTCAATCGAAGCGGAAAGACGGGTCTCGTCTGGAGGGCTCGTGTGCGGGAGCTCGAGCGCAGCGGAGGCTTGCCCTCGCGTGGAGAGCTCGTGCGTGGTGATGACCTCGTGCGCCGCAGTGAGACGCCCTGCCTTGTTACGTCTCTCGTGTAATCGAGGTTCGGGGTCGCTTTGGTTCGTTGATAGCGGGTAGGGTGCTCTTGTTTGGGTGTCCCAAATATCGATCCCCCACATTTAGCATCAAAATATTTGCGATAATAATCCTGAGACAATTGCAAACGAACCTTTGTCCGATTGAGAAAAGCATCCCGTTGAGTGAGTAAGTCATCCACTGCTGGTAATGTTGTCTCACCCGGATGATAACCATGGATGGTAGGGGGGTCGCGCCCATACACAAGTTTGAACGGTGTTGTTCTGGTAGATGCATGGTATGAAGTATTATAGCAATATTCAGCCCAAGGTAACCATCTTACCCAATCCTTTGGTTTGTCACCGGTCAAGCAAATAAGCAGATACATCGTAATAATTTTGTTGGCGACCGTACTGGCCATCCGCTTGAGGATGATAAGCCGATGTTGGTGACAAAATAATGTTGGATAGTCCGAAAATTTCTTGCCAAAATTGGCTCATGAAGATCACATCTCTATCACTAACCATAGATCTTGGCAAGCCATGTAATCGAACAATCTCTCGAGAAAAATTTTCGAGCTACCGGGTTCTTTGTATACGGATGAGAAAGGGGTATGAAGTGAGCATACTTGGAGAGATGGTCAACCCTTTGTTAAAATAACCGATTTGGATCCAACTCTCGGAAGAGCTTCAATGAAATCCATTGAGATGTCCTCCCAGACCGCTCTAGAATTGGTAAAAGGTGAAGAAGTCCATTTGGATGAAGATGTTCGTTTTGTTGCGTTGACATACCAAAGCGGTCATTCACAAAATCGGTGACAATGCGTTTATCATGTTTGACAAAGAAGGTCCGACGAACTCGATGCAATGTTTTCTGTATGCCCTCGTGTCTTTGAATCATGAATTGCATGGAGAATGGTCCGAAGAGGTTTGGATGATTTGGAAAGCCATACCTTTTTGTTGAACAAGATTAAGCCATTGCGAACTTCCGAGGCAGAGTCCTTACCGTTGATTATAGAATCAATAAGGCCTATAGCTTCATCACTAAATGCAATTTCCTCACGTAGCCGGGTCAAATAATCCCAATTGAATTTTGAAATAGCCATGATTGAAGATTCATCTGTCTGACGAGATAGCGCGTCAGCCACCACATTGGATTTACCGGTTTGTATTCCACGGTAAAATCATATCCAAGTAATTTGCTAACCCATTGATGCCGAGGAACCGTGGATAAACGCCGATCTAGAATGTACTTAAGACTGTAATGATCGACCTTATAATAAATAGGCGTCCCCAAAGATATGGTCGCCAATGTTTGATTTGTTGTTACTAGTCCTATGAGCTCTCTTTCATAAGCGACCAACTTTTGTACTTATCAGGTAAACGTTTGCTAAAGTAAGCAATTGGACCATTACCCTGATGTAAAACAGCACCCATACCTGTACTAGACGCATCACATTCCACCACAAATAATTTATTAAAGTCTAGAAGTTGGAGAACAGGTCCGATGACAAAGTCCGTTTAAGGTGCTCAAAAGTGTTGTAGCCAAGGGTATCCAACAAATTTATGGTGTTTCATATTTCCAAACTCAACAACACAAAGTTATAATATTTCCAATCTTTGATCCAAGTCTTCTCTAAAAATATTTCTTTAGGGAACATGGAGGAAGTATATAACAGATAACAAACTAGGTGGATTTCCGCAGGCATGGAGGAGGAATATAAATGAGTTAGAGTGTCAACTAATAAGAATTAGGAGATGAATATGTATAGTGTTGGTAATGTAGGACTCTCTCTGTTCTAAATTATAATTTGTTTGACTTTTCAACCCCAAGTTTGACCACTCATCTTATTCAAAAACAATTGTGTCAACATAGTCAAATTTAAGTCATTTTTAAGGACCTTTTGTTAATAAAGCATGCCACAAGAAAAGATGTGATATTTTTGCACAAATTTTTGAATAAGCCAAACTTTGGGTGAAAAATGTCAAACGAATTATAATTTGGAACGGATGGAGTACATGTTAGTGAATGGTTCATAGCATTCTAACGTAAATATATGTTAGTAAATGATTTGGTTTGTTAACGTGAATAGTTTGAATGAACATAATGACATGTGCTAGTGGATATTGATGTAGACACTTTACATGGAGGTATAGTGAGAGATGTTGATGTGGGCACTTTACATGGCAAAAATAACTAGTGGAGTTTTGCTTTATAAGACCAATCTCGGCGGGAGTTTCACGTGGATTTCATTTTCATTAAATAGGTTGCTGCATAAGCGCCGATGACATGTTAGTGTATTTAAAAAAGAAAGAGAAGAAACGAGTGTAATACGGATGAAACTCACTCGGCATAATTACCGAGTCTCATTGAGTCATAGAATTAAATGCTTATGAAACCATGAAAGAAAAGCTTCCATTGAGAGTGTACGTTACATTCGAGTTTCATTTCATTTTGGATACATGGCAGTCTTAGAAAAGATGTAATAAAACTCTTAAGAGATATAGACAGATAAATACATGTCTAGATTTAATACATTGGGATGTCTTAGTAAAGTATGTATCGAAAAAGATATATGCACATGCGAGTGGACACGCCCATCCACATCCTAATCCTATTTCAGAGGTAGTTTTGCCGGACTTCCCTCCCCCTCCTCGGCCGTCGTCAATATTCGGACGGTTCACCGGGGCCCCGCCTCGCCTCGGCCTCTCTCCTTTCCAAGGGCCGTCGCGTCCGCTCCGTCCCCCCACCTCGCAGTGCCCTCCCCACCGCCCTCGGTGCCGGCCGGCCACGCCCCGATCCAGATCCAGGTATGCATGCATCTTCCCTTCCGCCGCAACCGCGTCTCTTTCCTCCATTCCTTCCCCGTCGGCAGACGCTGGACGCCTCTGGCATGGAGTGGAGATCCGAACGGGGTGGTTGTATGTTCCCCTTCCAGTCATCTTCGCTTCTTTGGCTGGTTCGGATAGGCATAGGATGGGCCATGCTTGTTCGTTCCTTTTTGGTCTGCGCCTCTGCGCGATTTCCCCCCATTCTTTGTTGTGAGCGCTGGAATCCGAACCTTCGCTTACCATTCCAATCAGTTGTTCGATGTTTGATGCGTGCCTGCTTTTAGCTTAACGATTTTTTTTCCCCTAGGGATTTGCCCCCGCGCGTTTCTGGCGATGCACCACAGTCGTTATTAATACTTCCGTGGATGGATAGATGTTTTCTTGAAACTAGAATCAGAATTTACCAAATTCGGTCAATGTGAATTGGAATATACGGATGCGTTCTCAGTGACGATTTGTTCTGGAGATGAGCTTCTGGGATGGATCTTTGATCCATTTTAGGGAGAGAAAAGAACTGATTTGGATATTTTTGTTTCAGCCTTCAACACACAGAAAAAAAACCCCCCCGTGATTCCAGTTCGACAGGGACCACGATAGTGCCGCATTAACGAGTCGTTTTCGCTCACTGTCGTTCTGGCTGTCAACAAAGACTGTGCTACCTGAATTTTAGTTGACCTTTTTATTCCCACAATTCAAAAGCTCCGGTCAATGACATAGATTCTAGTGCATTTGAATCCTCTAATTTCTTTCAGGGTAGCAGCTGTGGCCTATATTTTTGGCATTTCGTCATGTTATGGATAAAAAAAATGAGCTTTAGTGCTCACTGCCCAATTATTCTTATAAAAAAACTAGATCATAGGAAGAGACCCCCCTGTGTCAGGCTTCAAACACAATTATCTTATATACAATGGACTTTCGACCCTCTCTTGTAAAACAAAATGATATCGGACTCCAGATTTGTTTTGGTATCACATATATCTTCTAATTATAGTTCAGAAAGGTGGAACCATGTGGAGAACATGCACTGTCTCTTGTAGTTTGTTTACTGATATTGGGATCCAGAATGAACTAGCATTCTCGTATGTGGCATTTAAAGCATGCTCCTGGTGCCAGGAAACTGTATGCTTGCACATGCTTTTAGTGCTGCCTTTTGTGATGAACTGATGTTGCACCCAGTGGCTTACTAGAATTTCAATGTATACAGAGTTCTAGTAATATGCCTTGTATATCATGTGGCACAGTAGTTGATGTTTCCAGAAATGTTGTTTGTCAATTAATGTTCAGACTTTCTCTGTAAATTACGGAATTAATTTCTTTTTGAAGATTAAGAAAGAGCCGAAATAGCTTGAAATAGATTTTTTAATGTCTGATGTGATACAGTAGGTTATAATTCTATTCCAGAAATGATGATTATCCATTGAGGTTGTGCTGGTAGTTTTAACAGTGGAAATATTTTCTTTTTCTGTTTTTTCATAGACTGGAAAGTGCAGCAAAATCAAGCATCTCAAACAGCAATCGTTGTTTGAAATTCCAGTTCCGTTGTGTTTTCTGTTTAGTCAAACGTCGGTTTGGGTTTGGACTTGGAGTAACCAGACTCATCACAAAATAGATCGTTTCCTTCCTTAAAGAAATGTACTGAAACTTTCTTAGCCAGATGTTTTTATCTGTGTTCTATAGCTCTTTAGATTTTTTTTTCTCTTATATATTATTCTGATTTGAATTTAAGAATGGGGACAAAATTGTGAATTGTGAAATATGAACTATGCAACATACACTAAAATATATTGGAATCAGAGAGTGATATGTTTCCCATTCCAAAAAGGATATAGAACTACTCATATTACCAAAGAAGACAGTGCTTGTTTAGTAAAATTGTAAATGATTATCTAATATGTGGCATAATTCAGGTTCTAGATGTGTGCATATCATATTTCCATTAAAATGGAGTTGTATAGCCAGATGTGAAACTTAGTTCACGGTTTGCTCTGTTTACTGTTTGTTGATTGAGTTATAATTACTCAAGTCTCACAGCATATGAACATGTTTGTGATTGATTTGAGCTACTGATGGTTTGTTCACTTAAGCAATCTTTCTTGTGGGTGCAGAGCTTGAAAATACTTAGCTCATTATTCTTGTGTCTTTTGGACAGGATTCAAACAAACCAGTACATTACCACCATGGTTCTTGATTCATTATCATCTCCTCACAGGAGGTCCCAAAACACATTCTTCGTATCATCTGCAAAAAAGCCTCAGTCATCTCGTGATGACAGTTGGTCTGCACTGGTTGAGCGGCACCGGTTCCTCCTAACAACACTGGTTGTGCTTGCCTTCCTGTGCACCATCTATCTGTACTTTGCAGTAACCTTGGGGGCATCAGATGCTTGCACTGGATTGGCGGGGACAGAGAGGATCGAGTGCCAGGCAAGATCAGTGCTGCAACATGGAAAATTGAAACTCAGCTGACTTTTTGGACTCATTGATGGAATACCATATTATTGAGTTTTATATGCAACTCTGGTCACAGGTCTTATTCTTCATACCAAGAATCTGTATATTTTTGGTGGTGGGTGGTTTGTATTCATGCTGATGTCATTGGGCCACAAAATTCACTGTATCTGGTAGAGGGAAATCTAATAGTGATAGTGTTGAGTTTGTGGAAACTGGTATACTGGGGTAGGTCTATATTGCTCTTTTACCATGGTGCTAAAAACATCAATGGCGACTGTAAGTCTGTAATTTGTCCAGGAGATCTTGGCATTGTCTCCCGTATGACATGTGACTCAGTTAATTTAAATACCGTGCTACCTGGGTACCCTTTGATGCTTAAGTAGCAATTAATTTTGTTAGTTTGTTCAACTTAATTTATTAATAATCAACTATTCACCGAGAAATTTGTTGATTTTAGCATGATTGTTTGCTGTTGCGTTATCGTACATGTGACTTGCGATTAACACATGTTTTGACGGCTAGATCAGAGTGGTTGGAAAAATGCAGTAGGCATTTGGTTTCCTCCTGTGACTTGATTCAACCAAGTAGTAAATGAGTTACGCTCTTTTAGAGAGCGGTGAACAGGATTAAGTTTCTATTTAAACCCTAAGAGTTTCTTAAAAAACCGTAAGAGCTGTAACAAGATAACAATAATAATAACATGAGAAAAAAAAAAGAGCTGGAAGAGCTGCTACATTACTAATCATACAAATTAATGCTGAAGGTAATTTCAAAAAAAAAAAAATGCTGAAGGTAATCTCACCTGATAGATGGTTGTTGGACAGACTGAGCGAACCAACAGACATGGGCCGCAAGATGATTGGAGGGATGGAGCCGGAGAGTTCATTCCAAGATAAATCATGACACCAAACTCTGCAAAGCACCTATGACTTCCGGTATACGGAATACCACCGGAGAAACGATTTCTTGACAAGTTTAAGAACCGTAGACGTTCAAGTTTTGTCAGCTCCGAAGGATGTCACCGGAGAGAGTTGCTTGACAGATCGATACCTGTCATAAGCTCAATGGTTCCCACGAAAGTATGGTACTGCCTCTTCCAGATTACCTTGATTCGTTCAACGTACGAATAAGTAAAGAGACTGCTGCAAAATTTGGCCGGTCACTTCCAACGGTATGTTGAACTCTGTTCTTGGCTGCTGCGTGGATGGATTGGCGAAACCTCTTGGTATAGAACCTACCGAACTGTTGCGTGCTCGATACAGCAGTTGTAGGGAAGAGGGCAGTGATAGCTGCCATGGAATGCTCCCAAGGAACATGTTTGATCGTAGTCCAAGATCCTTAGCGATGGAAGGCAAGATCCTATCCATAAAGGAATTATTGAGATTTCGGGGAAAATCTTTGGCTGGCTGGCTACTAGCATCCACTCTCCCTATTCTTATCTTCTCTTTCTTACACATGAGTCCTTTTACATCCTACTATGTACACCAACACTTCATCGTTCTCAGCAGGTACTAAACCCTTTGTGAAACAATCTACTAGTTGGCTATGTGATTTTACATACTCTAGCTTTCATATCTCATTATCAAGTTTTTCCTTGACGAAGAATCTATCAAATTCCACATGCTTAGTACGGTTAAACTGAACCGGATTGTTTGGCGATGTTGTCACAATGGAGCATCATGGTTTCACTTCTTAACAATCGTAGATCTTTCAACAAAACTTTTAACTACAACATCTCACATAGGCTCAATGACATTGCCCTTATTCGGACCCTGCAGTAGACCGAGTCACAACTGCTTGCTTCTTGCTTCGCCATGAGACAACATTACCACCCACCCATGTTTTAAATAGCGGGCTATGAAAAATAGCGTTAGGCCTTTCTGGACGTTATTGGACGCTATAGCGCCGAGCGTCAGGCTGCTGCTGCCGATATAGCGTGAATAGCGGCGCTATAGCGCGAATAGCGGCAAATAGCAACGCTATAGCGCGAATAGCGGCACGAATAGCGAATAGCGCGAAAAACTGTGATAGCTTCGCGTGAGTTGCTCCACGCCGCTATAGCGCACTATTTAAAACGTGGCCACCCACAAACACGCAATAACCAAAGGCCTATCATCGATGCTAATTGCCTAATCCGCATCAAAATATCCCTCCAAATTTATGTGCCCATTTTTTCTTAACCATAACCCTCCACCAAGGGTTCATTATAGATACCTCAAAAATAAGGCGGGCCTAAAATTCGTCTGCCTCGTAAAATAGCCGGTATTAACCAAGGCACGCATTTTTATTAACCGAGGCAGTGCGGGGGCAAGCAAGGTGCGCTTGATGCACGACCTAGGCTGGTTGCTAGCCGCCGCTGACCTAGGCTGGTTGCTAGCCGCCGCTGCGGCTACCGCTGGGCCTCTATGGCCAGACCAAGGTTGGCCATGGCCAGCTACTAGTGGCTATGGCCGACCTGGGCTAGCAGTGGCTGGCCAGACGAGGCTAGAGCTGGCCAGGGGAGGCCATTGCTAGCTAGAGGTAGCCAGGTGAAGATATAGCTGGCCGGGTGATGTTAGGTGGGCTAATTAGAGGGTGGTTTGGGTTTACTTGGGGATAACCATACTTGATACGTTAAGGACTAGGACAAACGTTGAGGACTAGGACACAAGCAAAACAATCAAGTCAAAAACATCACAATGTTGTAGCATGAATGCAACAATACATGGTTGCTCCTTGTGATTCATTTTAGAAAATTTTGTAAAACCCTTTTATTTCCTGAAGATATTGAAACAACAAAAGTTAGGTGTTACATCTAGCTCCAAGATTTCCTAGAGCTACAAGTGACCAAAATTCAAAAAAAAAAATAGGCTCTTCTACAAAATAAGACTCTAATAATAAAGTCGAGTTTGTTGGGCTCACAATTGCCTTCTCAAAAAGAAGCCTTTCATCATGTTAGGATAGGTCCTAAACATAAAGTCCGGTATTTCCGAAAGGGGTTCCTTTTTCCTTTCAAACATTATTTGCTTAAAGAGTATTAGACATAAAGTAGATAGTGACCTCAGCCTTTTCCAATATGAAAAGAGTAGAACTTAGCTTCGACAAGACTCTTTGCTAGATAGCCACCGAATGTCCTACCTGACTTTTACTCAATAATAAAAATTATTACAGCTCCAAAGTTATCATGTGGTTGTAAAACAAGATTTTACAAAGAGCAAAAGTACATAGTAAAAAGAAATACATGAATTTGATATGCATGTGCCATTGCCATAAGGAAGTAACTGAACTGTAAACAAATATTTGCCTTTTATTGCATATCATTTGGAGTGCACTGATAACCTTATTCCTTGTGTTCATGCAAGGCACGCCCTTTTAGTACGGTACCCAAACACCTCTTGGACCTGGAGGCTATTGAGGCCAATAATTGCTCGGAGTACTTGAGCACTCACCTCCATTCTCAACAGGAGCTTCGATACAATCAGTTTCCTTGTTGTCACATAATCCCATTGCTTTCATTACAAGGGTTTCATCATGCAATTGAAATGGAGTGCTGCATTTTTTAGAAATATGTGAATCAGCAAGGTTCAACACTCAAGATCCCTTCATGCTCAATTATAATGACTTAAAGCCTTTAGAATGTACATAAGACCTTGAAAGCAAAGCATAAAAAATTGGAAGCGTCTATTTCAGAAATGAGAAAAACGCTCATCAGTTCATGCTAGTAAAAAGGGTCTTTAGATGTTTTGAAGTGAATAATAATTCAATGAACCAACAGTCCATCCGCTCATACATTAGGATATTAAGATAACATAAGGGAGAACACTGGTTATTATGAACAGACTTCTTTTCACCAGGAGTCCAAAATCAAGAGATACATATGTTACTAAATACTGGTTATATCCGGTTCACAAGATAATGCATAGGGGAACAAAATGTAATTCTTATCTTACCTATTGAAGTCCAAATGCATTATATGTGAATCTTTCGCACATCTCCACTTCTACACATGCACCAGGACGTGTCTGGTTACACAAATAAATGAAAGTAATTGTCGTTTAGCACATCACCGCTAATATGGAACTTGAATAACGAAGTTGAGAAGGCATAACACGGGGAATAAAAGTGATGAACAGTGGTAATGGTAACAAAACATTAATGAGCACTAATGCTTTTTTATTGCTTTTTATGGTAAGAATGCTTTTCATGGAATAAAAGTGATGAGCACTAATGCTTTTTATGCCTTTTTATGGTAAGAATGCTTTTTATGGCTTTAATTCAATAGTCATAACAATATACACATGGCACTAATGCTTAGTTCCTCTAGCAACAGGTTCATGCGTGCCTCAAAGTAGGTGGAGAAGGGCCATCTTCGTTCAGGATGCATGTCGATGGCGGTGAGTTTCTTTGGGCTCAATAGTGAGCCAGGTAGTGCATGCAGAGGCATGGCGTTTCAATGGTCATCACTAACTCATTGCGAATCATACCGAGGAGCATTGACTTGACCTCGCAGACCATGTGCATCCATTATGGTTTTGGTTTTGGTAATGGTCGCCATTGAGGACATGGACCTTGAGGGAGTACGTACCAAGAACAGAAGAAGCCACACAGAGTAGTGATGAGATAACGTCAAGGTTGAGTCACCAAGGTGTGGACGTTCTGCATAGCAACGATCTTGGCATGGGCATGGACATAAGAGGTTGGCCAAGGCAAATGGTCTCATGGAGGAGTATCATGAAGAGGAAGGGGTCCGTGTGCGCATGGAATCCTCGTTGGACTCCACACGATCATCATTGGCGTGGATGTAGCACGCTCCATAGCGACGTTCTCATGGTCAATGGTGTCCTAGTGATCCTTGGCAATAGATGCAGTAGTGATACACTAGGTTGTGTGCAGCTTCCTCAGCTTTGATGGCTGCCACATGCCCTCTATCGGCAACTCAGCTATAGTGGCAACACCAAGGGAAGAGAAGGATGCAGTGGCAACTCAATAGGCATGACAACCGGAGGGTATAGGTAGGGTTTGAGCACAGGTATAAAGTCGAGGATCTACCAGCCTAATACCATGTATGAATATGCCCGGGAATTGATGGATTGATTATGGAGGACAAAATCTTACACATATATCGCTAAGGATGATGGCATGACCTAGGGTTTGGCTTATAGAAATAGAACCAATGTGTGGTGATCTTTGCCTATAATGACTCAATCATAACCCTCTAACAACCTAATAAGTGCAGACACAAGGCCCACAGTGACATCATCAGAGCAGCGCATTAGGTCATTTGTTGTCTAACATAGGGTGACACAAAAAGCACCCCCAATTTCAAAAAATTATTGCGGTACCAACCCACTAAACAAAAGATGAGTTCAAGAACTTGCTCGAATTCCAAATACTAAGTTGCAGCTCCTCTTGTTCAAATTCTTTGTTCCAGACTAAAAAGGAATCTTTATGAAAATTAGCATAGATTGAAACCTTGTTTTTATAAAATTTAAGACAATATCAATAGGTAGAATGTGACTAAACGATGAAGCATTTTTATCAAAAAATAATATAGAAAGTGGACATTATAGAAAGTGGACATTAAAAATGTCTAATCGATTAAATAGGACCTTGGATGGTGGAACATTTCTATTCATATCCATAATGGAATCCATTTGCTTCCAAGGATATCTCGCCGATACGATATCTTTGGAATGGCTCAAAAATATTCTCTTTTGAAACTAGCATTGAAACATAATAATGGTATAACAATGTATCTAGATCAATGTTTGAAGAAAATGGAGCATTATTTTTACCTGAGCTAGCATAAATGGCAACGCCACTCCACTAGAAAGTTCATCCCCCCCGACCGCTGCTCATTTCGTTGAGCCAAGTTTTGGACACATGCATACTTAAAGAAACTCATAAGGTTCACAAAGCATGAACATAACAAACAAACTAGTTTCAAAACATTTCAAAATCAACAATGAAAAAGGACAAAGTATTATAACTAACTCAGTTTGCAATGGAGAAATACAGTTTATAATGTGTGGCTCATTTATGAAAAATGGCTTCATACTAATTTCATATAACATGAATTTACAATGATTAATTCGATCAGGAGACACTTAGTAGCTCGAAAGTCCACTTAGCAACTTAGCAAATAAAAAATTATCAATAAGCCATACATTGGAATGAACTAATTTCAAGTTTCAACATTTGTTTACCCAAATAGATTTACTATGAAAATGTCTAGCTTGATTAATATAATGTGCTTATTTGGTATCATGAATATTAGTATTTTTTAATATATGAGATCAAACATGAGAGTGATTGACTCCTCAAATTGTGACGAATTGTGAGATGTGCACTTATATTTGGGACAGAGGGAACATTTCTGAAATCCATGTAGCAACCGTACTAACCATTAATTTAGTTACATGTAGCAACTGTACTCACCATTGATTTAGTTATACAATCCAAAAAAAAAAAAAAAAAAAAGTATCTCTGCATTTTGCTTTAATGATGTAACAAATGAGCATGAAGGCTAGCCATTCATGTAAGTCTCTATGTACCTGGTTGTTGTGGCACATCAGCATGTAGAAGCGCTTCCAAATTAAAGATCCATTCAAGTTAAATTATTTTAATGCTATTCTCAAAATATTCTCATGGACAAATAGTACAATTAATTTTGAGTGCGGCGTAAACTATGAAATCAACAATGCTAGGTATTTCATGTTTAATGTGTATGAACAACCAATTAGCCGATGTCATGAGGAAATTAAGAAAGGAGGGACTAGTCAATTCTTACTTGTTCTAAATCCTTGAGATATGCTTTTTTCTTTTCAATCCGATCTTTCAGTCCAATGACCTACATGCGCAACATATGCGTAAAACTCCATGAAATGAGCAGAAATGGTAAAACTGTCAGCAAATAAATCCACATTATTAGAGATAAGGAGCATAACCTTCAATTCTTCAATATCATTCATTCTTGTCTTGGGCAGGCCTCTCCACTGAATTTGTTTTTTATCTTTAGATATAATATTCATAGCCCTTAGGACATTTAACGATCATAAACTCTTCTACTAATATTTTTTCTCATCAAAATGTAGCCGCATTGTTAACATTATCAGAATGGCTTTAACTACTTGATAAATCACATACTAAAAGTCAGAGCAATATTTCTTACCACGGAGGGATTATCACGATCCTGGAGATTCTATATTAATATTGTGATTTGAAAACTCAAAGCAACCAGTTCTTACGCCACTGAAAAATGTAGGGCTAATGCACAAATTTTCTTATGATGCAAACAGATTGATAGAAGAGATGCGGGAGAGATAGGATGCAATTTTTTTTTTTTTTTTTTTTTGACATGATGTAATGGTTTCATTGAACTATAAATTTTGATAGAGAGACCAAAGCAGAATTTCCATCCCACATTGTTAAACCAAGATATATTCCAGATATAGATCAACATATCTAACATTGTGAAGTTGTGACAATCCATAAAAGTTCCTTTCAGAATATTGTTCATTAGTTAAGGATAATTCTTTTTAAAAAATAAGAAATTACAAACAATAGTTTGAGGTTGTTTGCGTTTTCACCCAGAGGTAATGGTATATTGACAAGAAGCAACAAATCCACACAACAACAGTTTACTAATACATATCAACATATGATGTACTCCCTCCATTAAAAATTGTAAATAGTGTTGGCCTTTTTTATTAGATACATAGATTTTACTATACATCTAAACATACCTAATGTCTAGGTGCATAGGAAAAAGCTATGCACAAAGAAAAACTAGAATGAGTTACAATTTGGAACTGAGGGAGGAAATATCACAGTTTATCCGCCACCTTTTTTTCAATATACTAGCTCTTCTACTAAAAATCCACATAGGTGAAGCATATGTGATGAATAGTAAGCATACATATTTAATTTCTAAAGATTGAAGGTGAGTCTATATCTTTTGTACCACTCCTTCGACAGTACTTGATGTTGACCGGCTGCTTATGCTAAATTCTAGTTTGCAAAAAGGGTTGCTAGGCTATTCTAAGTGGAAATTTCATTTGTATTTAATATGCATTCACATAAGAATTTTTTATGATGCGTCAATGTTTTTATGAAGACGGAGAAGAAATGAGTTTCACCGAACTCTCTCGGCATGATTACCAACTCTCTACAAGTCATGATATTGAATGCCTATGAAATCGTACAGTGAAACACCGAGAGGGGTGTTTCGTCCATGTTTCATTTCATTCTATATGATATGACAATCTTGAAACAACATTATGAAACTCCAACATTATGAAACTCCTTACCGAGACTAGCCTTATTCAATTTACCATACCAAATAAGACTAGGTATAGCTACCAAAGAAAAGAGAGTGGATACCTCATTGTAGGTTGTTATCCCTTTGCTTTCGACTTTCTCACAAACTGAAAAAGAATAAATTAAAACATTCAGTTAACTCCAGTTCAATAAATTGGCCTCACCAGACGTAGTACAGCACAGTGCAGAACATGTATTATACAAACGAAACAAATAAATAATTAAAAATTGTGGTTGGGAATAGGTGAAAAGAGAGAGAGACATTTATGTCGATCTCACTTCTCTTATTTATAAGTGGTAAAGGAACTCTTTAAACAACCTCTCATGCTAAATTGGCGCAATCCACGACCATTTTTATCAGGACTAACTGCTGCCCCTCTCTTTTTCTTCTTGCTGCATCGTAAATAGAGAATCAACTAGTTTTCGACATAAGTGAAAAAAAAAAAGATATAATATGCATGATATACCAAATATGAAACATTACAGGAGCAAGCCCAAGTTAGCACGGTAAGTGAAACAAAATTGAAGTTATTTAAATGTTACTCATTCTGGATGAATCAACAGGGTATACCAAAGGTGGCAAAAAAACTAAAAAATCATCCAAAAGTCATATGTTCTCTGCGCAAA
>JADLZK010003870.1:0-19739 GCA_015847255.1 Hyparrhenia diplandra
CGTAGGTCAAAATAGAGATTTTATATGGAATTCCAAGATTTCGCTTCTAAACAAGTGCTACTTTGAGGCCTATGACAAGTGATTCTTAGAAAAACTCTCTAACGGTCCACTTCTTCAAATTTAGGTTCTCTAGGGTGAGGCAATTGATTCCACAACCGCAAAAAAGTCAAGGTCGATCGATAGCCGCATTGGAAACTTTCTTTGTTTTGAGTTCGCTGAAATCAGCCAAAGAAATCCGCAATGACACATCAAGAAACATATATTAACGGTTGGGGAACGCAATGTAATTGATCCTACCATCATCTAACCTATCCACCCTAACTTCCTATGTACCTTTCGTGTCGCTCCCTTCTTGTTTTAAGACGTAGGTCAAAATAGAGATTTTATATGGAATTCCAAGATTTCGCTTCTAAACAAGTGCTACTTTGAGGCCTATGACAAGTGATTCTTAGAAAAACTCTCTAACGGTCCACTTCTTCAAATTTAGGTTCTCTAGGGTGAGGCAATTGATTCCACAACCAAAAAAAAGTCAAGGTCGATTCGATAGCCGCATTGGAAACTTTCTTTGTTTTGAGTTCACAATGAAATCAGCCAAAGAAATCAAGCAATGACACATCAAGAAACATATATTAACGGTTGGGGAACGCAATGTAATTGATCCTACCATCATCTAACCTATCCACCCTAACTTCCTATGTACCTTTCGTGTCGTCGCTCCCTTCTTTGTTTGCAGACGTAGGTCAAAAATAGAGATTTTATATGGAATTCCAAGATTTCGCTTCTAAACAAGTGCTACTTTGAGGCCTATGACAAGTGATTCTTAGAAAAACTCTCTAACGGTCCACTTCTTCAAATTTAGGTTCTCTAGGGTGAGGCAATTGATTCCACAACCGCTAAAAAAGTCAAGGTCGATTCGATAGCCGCATTGGAAACTTTCTTTGTTTTGAGTTCAAGGCTGAAATCAGCCAAAGCAGTCCAAGCAATGACACATCAAGAAACATATATTAACGGTTGGGGAACGCAATGTAATTGATCCTACCATCATCTAACCTATCCACCCTAACTTCCTATGTACCTTTCGTGTCGCTCCCTTCTTGTTTTTAAGACGCTAGGTCAAAATAGAGATTTTATATGGAATTCCAAGATTTCGCTTCTAAACAAGTGCTACTTTTGAGAGGCCTATGACAAGTGATTCTTAGAATAACTCTCTAACGGTCCACTTCTTCAAATTTAGGTTCTCTAGGGTGAGGCAATTGATTCCACAACCGCGAAAAAAGTCAAGGTCGCATTCGATAGCCGCGATTGGAAACTTTCTTTGTTTTGAGTTCAAGGCTGAAATCAGCCAAAGAAATCAAGCAATGACACATCAAGAAACATATATTAACGGTTGGGGAACGCAATGTAATTGATCCTACCATCATCTAACCTATCCACCCTAACTTCCTATGTACCTTTCGTGTCGCTCCCCTTCTTGTTTCGCAGACGTAGGTCAAAATAGAGATTTTATATGGAATTCCAAGATTTCGCTTCTAAACAAGTGCTACTTTGAGGCCTATGACAAGTGATTCTTAGAAAAACTCTCTAACGGTCCACTTCTTCAAATTTAGGTTCTCTAGGGTGAGGCAATTGATTCCACAACCGCTAAAAAGTCAAGGTATCATTCGATAGGCCGCATTGGAAACTTTCTTTGTTTTGAGTTCAAGGCTGAAAAATCAGGCCAAAGAAGTCCCGCAATGACACATCAAGAAACATATATTAACGGTTGGGGAACGCAATGTAATTGATCCTACCATCATCTAACCTATCCACCCTAACTTCCTATGTACCTTTCGTGTCGCTCCCTTCTTGTTTTGCTAAGACGTAGGTCAAAATAGAGATTTTATATGGAATTCCAAGATTTCGCTTCTAAACAAGTGCTACTTTGAGGCCTATGACAAGTGATTCTTAGAAAAACTCTCTAACGGTCCACTTCTTCAAATTTAGGTTCTCTAGGGTGAGGCAATTGATTCCACAACCGCCAAAAAAAGTCAAGGTCGATTCGAGCCGCATTGGAAACTTTCTTTGTTTTGAGTTCAGGCTGAAAATCAGCCAGAAATCAAGCAATGACACATCAAGAAACATATATTAACGGTTGGGGAACGCAATGTAATTGATCCTACCATCATCTAACCTATCCATCTAACCCTAACTTCCTATGTACCTTTCGTGTCGCTCCCCTTCTTGTTTCTAAGACGTAGGTCAAAATAGAGATTTTATATGGAATTCCAAGATTTCGCTTCTAAACAAGTGCTACTTTGAGGCCTATGACAAGTGATTCTTAGAAAAACTCTCTAACGGTCCACTTCTTCAAATTTAGGTTCTCTAGGGTGAGGCAATTGATTCCACAACCGCTAAAAAAGTCAAGGTCGATTCGATAGCCGCATTGGAAACTTTCTTTGTTTTGAGTTCAAGGCTGAAATCAGCCAAAGAAATCCGCAATGACACATCAAGAAACATATATTAACGGTTGGGGAACGCAATGTAATTGATCCTACCATCATCTAACCTATCCACCCTAACTTCCTATGTACCTTTCGTGTCGCTCCCTTCTTGTTTTTGCAGACGTAGGTCAAAATAGAGATTTTATATGGAATTCCAAGATTTCGCTTCTAAACAAGTGCTACTTTGAGGCCTATGACAAGTGATTCTTAGAAAAACTCTAACGGTCCACTTCTTCAAATTTAGGTTTCTAGGGTGAGGCAATTGATTCCACAACCGCGAAAAAGTCAAGGTCGCATTCGATAGCCGCATTGGAAACTTTCTTTGTTTTGAGTTCGCTACTGAAATCAGCCAAAGAAATCCAAGCAATGACACATCAAGAAACATATATTAACGGTTGGGGAACGCAATGTAATTGATCCTACCATCATCTAACCTATCCACCCTAACTTCCTATGTACCTTTCGTGTCGCTCCCCTTCTTGTTTCGCAGACGTAGGTCAAAAAATAGAGATTTTATATGGAATTCCAAGATTTCGCTTCTAAACAAGTGCTACTTTGAGGCCTATGACAAGTGATTCTTAGAAAAACTCTCTAACGGTCCACTTCTTCAAATTTAGGTTCTCTAGGGTGAGGCAATTGATTCCACAACCGCTAAAAAGTCAAGGTCGATTCGATAGCCGCATTGGAAACTTCTTTGTTTTGAGTTCAAGGCTGAAATCAGCGCCAAGAAATCCGCAATGACACATCAAGAAACATATATTAACGGTTGGGGAACGCAATGTAATTGATCCTACCATCATCTAACCTATCCACCCTAACTTCCTATGTACCTTTCGTGTCGCTCCCCTTCTTGTTTTGCAGACGTAGGTCAAAATAGAGATTTTATATGGAATTCCAAGATTTCGCTTCTAAACAAGTGCTACTTTGAGGCCTATGACAAGTGATTCTTAGAAAAACTCTCTAACGGTCCACTTCTTCAAATTTAGGTTCTCTAGGGTGAGGCAATTGATTCCACAACCGCGAAAAAAGTCAAGGTCGATTCGATAGCCGCATTGGAAACTTTCTTTGTTTTGAGTTCGGCTGAAAAGCGCCCAAAAGTCCGCAATGACACATCAAGAAACATATATTAACGGTTGGGGAACGCAATGTAATTGATCCTACCATCATCTAACCTATCCACCCTAACTTCCTATGTACCTTTCGTGTCGCTCCCTTCTTGTTTTAAGACGTAGGTCAAAATAGAGATTTTATATGGAATTCCAAGATTTCGCTTCTAAACAAGTGCTACTTTGAGGCCTATGACAAGTGATTCTTAGAAAAACTCTAACGGTCCACTTCTTCAAATTTAGGTTCTCTAGGGTGAGGCAATTGATTCCACAACCGCGAAAAAAGTCAAGGTCGATTCGAGCATAGCCGCATTGGAAACTTTCTTTGTTTTGAGTTCAAGGCTGAAATCAGCGCCAAAGAAATCAAGCAATGACACATCAAGAAACATATATTAACGGTTGGGGAACGCAATGTAATTGATCCTACCATCATCTAACCTATCCACCCTAACTTCCTATGTACCTTTCGTGTCGTTCCCCTTCTTGTTTCGCAGACGTAGGTCAAAATAGAGATTTTATATGGAATTCCAAGATTTCGCTTCTAAACAAGTGCTACTTTGAGGCCTATGACAAGTGATTCTTAGAAAAACTCTCTAACGGTCCACTTCTTCAAATTTAGGTTCTCTAGGGTGAGGCAATTGATTCCACAACAAACCGCGAAAAAAGTCAAGGTCGATTCGATAGCCGCATTGGAAACTTTTTTTGTTTTGAGTTCGCGCTGAAATCAAATCAAAGAAATCAAGCAATGACACATCAAGAAACATATATTAACGGTTGGGGAACGCAATGTAATTGATCCTACCATCATCTAACCTATCCACCCTAACTTCCTATGTACCTTTCGTGTCGCTTCCCTTCTTGTTTTGCAGACGTAGGTCAAAAATAGAGATTTTATATGGAATTCCAAGATTTCGCTTCTAAACAAGTGCTACTTTGAGGCCTATGACAAGTGATTCTTAGAAAACTCTCTAACGGTCCACTTCTTCAAATTTAGGTTCTCTAGGGTGAGGCAATTGATTCCACAACCGCTGAAAAAAGTCAAGGCTTCCATTCGAGATAGCCGCGATTGGAAACTTTTTTGTTTTGAGTTCGCGCTGAAATCAGCGCAAAAAGTCCGCAATGACACATCAAGAAACATATATTAACGGTTGGGGAACGCAATGTAATTGATCCTACCATCATCTAACCTATCCACCCTAACTTCCTATGTACCTTTCGTGTCGCTCCCTTCTTGTTTTGGCAGACGTAGGTCAAAATAGAGATTTTATATGGAATTCCAAGATTTCGCTTCTAAACAAGTGCTACTTTGAGGCCTATGACAAGTGATTCTTAGAAAAACTCTCTAACGGTCCACTTCTTCAAATTTAGGTTCTCTAGGGTGAGGCAATTGATTCCACAAATAAAAAAGTCAAGGTCGATTCGATAGCCGCATTGGAAACTTTCTTTGTTTTGAGTTCGCTGAAATCAGCGCCAAAGAAGTCCGCAATGACACATCAAGAAACATATATTAACGGTTGGGGAACGCAATGTAATTGATCCTACCATCATCTAACCTATCCACCCTAACTTCCTATGTACCTTTCGTGTCGCTCCCTTCTTGTTTGCAGACGCTAGGTCAAAAATAGAGATTTTATATGGAATTCCAAGATTTCGCTTCTAAACAAGTGCTACTTTGAGGCCTATGACAAGTGATTCTTAGAAAAACTCTCTAACGGTCCACTTCTTCAAATTTAGGTTCTCTAGGGTGAGGCAATTGATTCCACAACCGCGAAAAAAAGTCAAGGTCGATTCGATAGCCGCATTGGAAACTTTCTTTGTTTTGAGTTCAAGGCTGAAATCAGCGCCAAAGAAATCCAAGCAATGACACATCAAGAAACATATATTAACGGTTGGGGAACGCAATGTAATTGATCCTACCATCATCTAACCTATCCACCCTAACTTCCTATGTACCTTTCGTGTCGCTCCCCTTCTTGTTTCGCAGACGTAGGTCAAAATAGAGATTTTATATGGAATTCCAAGATTTCGCTTCTAAACAAGTGCTACTTTGAGGCCTATGACAAGTGATTCTTAGAATAACTCTCTAACGGTCCACTTCTTCAAATTTAGGTTCTCTAGGGTGAGGCAATTGATTCCACAACCGCAAAAAAGTCAAGGTTCCATCGATAGCCGCATTGGAAACTTCTTCTTTGTTTTGAGTTCAAGGCTGAAATCAGCGCCAAAGAAAGTCCAAGCAATGACACATCAAGAAACATATATTAACGGTTGGGGAACGCAATGTAATTGATCCTACCATCATCTAACCTATCCACCCTAACTTCCTATGTACCTTTCGTGTCGCTCCCTTCTTGTTTTGCAGACGTAGGTCAAAATAGAGATTTTATATGGAATTCCAAGATTTCGCTTCTAAACAAGTGCTACTTTGAGGCCTATGACAAGTGATTCTTAGAAAAACTCTCTAACGGTCCACTTCTTCAAATTTAGGTTCTCTAGGGTGAGGCAATTGATTCCACAAAAAAAAAAGTCAAGGTCTCCATTCGATAGCCGCATTTGAAACTTTCTTTGTTTTGAGTTCGGCTGAAATCAGCGCAAAGAAATCCGCAATGACACATCAAGAAACATATATTAACGGTTGGGGAACGCAATGTAATTGATCCTACCATCATCTAACCTATCCACCCTAACTTCCTATGTACCTTTTTCGTGTCGCTCCCTTCTTGTTTCGCAGACGTAGGTCAAAATAGAGATTTTATATGGAATTCCAAGATTTCGCTTCTAAACAAGTGCTACTTTGAGGCCTATGACAAGTGATTCTTAGAAAAACTCTCTAACGGTCCACTTCTTCAAATTTAGGTTCTCTAGGGGGTGAGGCAATTGATTCCACAACCGCAAAAAAGTCAAGGTCGATTCGATAGCCGCATTGGAAACTTTCTTTGTTTTGAGTTCGCTGAAATCAGCCAAAGAAATCCGCAATGACACATCAAGAAACATATATTAACGGTTGGGGAACGCAATGTAATTGATCCTACCATCATCTAACCTATCCACCCTAACTTCCTATGTACCTTTCGTGTCTTCCCTTCTTGTTTTAAGACGTAGGTCAAAATAGAGATTTTATATGGAATTCCAAGATTTCGCTTCTAAACAAGTGCTACTTTGAGGCCTATGACAAGTGATTCTTAGAAAAACTCTCTAACGGTCCACTTCTTCAAATTTAGGTTCTCTAGGGTGAGGCAATTGATTCCACAACCGCTAAAAAAGTCAAGGTCGATTCGATAGCCGCATTGGAAACTTTCTTTGTTTTGAGTTTCGCTGAAATCAGCGCAAGAAGTCCGCAATGACACATCAAGAAACATATATTAACGGTTGGGGAACGCAATGTAATTGATCCTACCATCATCTAACCTATCCACCCTAACTTCCTATGTACCTTTCGTGTCGCTCCCTTCTTGTTTCGCAGACGTAGGTCAAAATAGAGATTTTATATGGAATTCCAAGATTTCGCTTCTAAACAAGTGCTACTTTGAGGCCTATGACAAGTGATTCTTAGAAAAACTCTCTAACGGTCCACTTCTTCAAATTTAGGTTAGGTTCTAGGGTGAGGCAATTGATTCCACAACCGCGAAAAAGTCAAGGTCGCATTCGATAGCCGCGATTGGAAACTTTCTTTTTGTTTTGAGTTCAAGGCTGAAATCAGCGCCAAAGAAATCCCGCAATGACACATCAAGAAACATATATTAACGGTTGGGGAACGCAATGTAATTGATCCTACCATCATCTAACCTATCCACCCTAACTTCCTATGTACCTTTCGTGTCGCTCCCTTCTTGTTTTCGCAGACGTAGGTCAAAATAGAGATTTTATATGGAATTCCAAGATTTCGCTTCTAAACAAGTGCTACTTTGAGGCCTATGACAAGTGATTCTTAGAAAAAACTCTCTAACGGTCCACTTCTTCAAATTTAGGTTCTCTAGGGTGAGGCAATTGATTCCACAACCGCAAAAAAAAGTCAAGGTCCATTCGATAGCCGCATTGGAAACTTTCTTTGTTTTGAGTTCAAGGCTGAAATCAGCGCCAAAAATCCGCAATGACACATCAAGAAACATATATTAACGGTTGGGGAACGCAATGTAATTGATCCTACCATCATCTAACCTATCCACCCTAACTTCCTATGTACCTTTCGTGTCGCTCCCCTTCTTGTTTTGCAGACGTAGGTCAAAATAGAGATTTTATATGGAATTCCAAGATTTCGCTTCTAAACAAGTGCTACTTTGAGGCCTATGACAAGTGATTCTTAGAAAAACTCTCTAACGGTCCACTTCTTCAAATTTAGGTTCTCTAGGGTGAGGCAATTGATTCCACAACCGCTAAAAAAGTCAAGGTCGATTCGATAGCCGCATTGGAAACTTTCTTTGTTTTGAGTTCGGCTGAAATCAGCCAAAGAAATCAAGCAATGACACATCAAGAAACATATATTAACGGTTGGGGAACGCAATGTAATTGATCCTACCATCATCTAACCTATCCACCCTAACTTCCTATGTACCTTTCGTGTCGCTCCCCTTCTTGTTTCGCAGACGTAGGTCAAAATAGAGATTTTATATGGAATTCCAAGATTTCGCTTCTAAACAAGTGCTACTTTGAGGCCTATGACAAGTGATTCTTAGAATAACTCTCTAACGGTCCACTTCTTCAAATTTAGGTTCTCTAGGGTGAGGCAATTGATTCCACAACCGCAAAAAAAGTCAAGGTCGATTCGAGATAGCCGCATTGGAAACTTTCTTTTGTTTTGAGTTCGCTACTGAAGCGCCAAAGAAATCCGCAATGACACATCAAGAAACATATATTAACGGTTGGGGAACGCAATGTAATTGATCCTACCATCATCTAACCTATCCACCCTAACTTCCTATGTACCTTTCGTGTCGCTCCCTTCTTGTTTTCGCAGACGTAGGTCAAAATAGAGATTTTATATGGAATTCCAAGATTTCGCTTCTAAACAAGTGCTACTTTGAGGCCTATGACAAGTGATTCTTAGAAAACTCTCTAACGGTCCACTTCTTCAAATTTAGGTTCTCTAGGGTGAGGCAATTGATTCCACAACCGCGAAAAAAGTCAAGGTCGATTCGAGATAGCCGCATTGAAACTTCTTCTTTGTTTTGAGTTCGCTGAAATCAGCCAAAGAAGTCGCAATGACACATCAAGAAACATATATTAACGGGTTGGGGAACGCAATGTAATTGATCCTACCATCATCTAACCTATCCACCCTAACTTCCTATGTACCTTTCGTGTCGCTCCCTTCTTGTTTCGCAGACGTAGGTCAAAATAGAGATTTTATATGGAATTCCAAGATTTCGCTTCTAAACAAGTGCTACTTTGAGGCCTATGACAAGTGATTCTTAGAAAAACTCTCTAACGGTCCACTTCTTCAAATTTAGGTTCTCTAGGGTGAGGCAATTGATTCCACAACCGCGAAAAAGTCAAGGTCGATTCGATAGCCGCATTGGAAACTTCTTTGTTTTGAGTTCAAGGCTGAAATCAGCGCCAAAGAAGTCCGCAATGACACATCAAGAAACATATATTAACGGTTGGGGAACGCAATGTAATTGATCCTACCATCATCTAACCTATCCACCCTAACTTCCTATGTACCTTTCGTGTCGTGTCGCCCTTCTTGTTTTTGCAGACGTAGGTCAAAATAGAGATTTTATATGGAATTCCAAGATTTCGCTTCTAAACAAGTGCTACTTTGAGGCCTATGACAAGTGATTCTTAGAAAAACTCTCTAACGGTCCACTTCTTCAAATTTAGGTTCTCTAGGGTGAGGCAATTGATTCCACAACCCAAAAAAAAAAGTCAAGGTCGATTCGATAGCCGCATTGGAAACTTCTTTCTTTGTTTTGAGTTCGCTGAAATGAAATCAGCGCCAAAGAGTCCAAGCAATGACACATCAAGAAACATATATTAACGGTTGGGGAACGCAATGTAATTGATCCTACCATCATCTAACCTATCCACCCTAACTTCCTATGTACCTTTCGTGTCGCTCCCTTCTTGTTTTGCAGACGTAGGTCAAAAATAGAGATTTTATATGGAATTCCAAGATTTCGCTTCTAAACAAGTGCTACTTTGAGGCCTATGACAAGTGATTCTTAGAAAACTCTCTAACGGTCCACTTCTTCAAATTTAGGTTCTCTAGGGTGAGGCAATTGATTCCACAACCGCAAAAAAAAAGTCAAGGTCGCATTCGATAGCCGCGATTGGAAACTTCTTTTTGTTTTGAGTTCAAGGCTGAAATCAGCGCCAAAAATCCGCAATGACACATCAAGAAACATATATTAACGGTTGGGGAACGCAATGTAATTGATCCTACCATCATCTAACCTATCCACCCTAACTTCCTATGTACCTTTCGTGTCGCCCCCCTTCTTGTTTGGCAGACGTAGGTCAAAATAGAGATTTTATATGGAATTCCAAGATTTCGCTTCTAAACAAGTGCTACTTTGAGGCCTATGACAAGTGATTCTTAGAAAAACTCTAACGGTCCACTTCTTCAAATTTAGGTTCTCTAGGGTGAGGCAATTGATTCCACAACCGTGAAAAAAGTCAAGGTCGATTCGATAGCCGCATTGGAAACTTCTCTTTGTTTTGAGTTCGGCTGAAATCAGCGCCAAAGAAAGTCCAAGCAATGACACATCAAGAAACATATATTAACGGTTGGGGAACGCAATGTAATTGATCCTACCATCATCTAACCTATCCACCCTAACTTCCTATGTACCTTTCGTGTCGTCGCTCCCTTCTTTTTTGCAGACGTAGGTCAAAAAATAGAGATTTTATATGGAATTCCAAGATTTCGCTTCTAAACAAGTGCTACTTTGAGGCCTATGACAAGTGATTCTTAGAAAAACTCTCTAACGGTCCACTTCTTCAAATTTAGGTTCTCTAGGGTGAGGCAATTGATTCCACAAACCAAAAAAAAGTCAAGGTCGATTCGAGCAGCCGCGATTGGAAACTTCTTCTTTGTTTTGAGTTCAAGGCTGAAATCAGCGCCAAAGAAATCAAGCAATGACACATCAAGAAACATATATTAACGGTTGGGGAACGCAATGTAATTGATCCTACCATCATCTAACCTATCCACCCTAACTTCCTATGTACCTTTCGTGTCGCTCCCTTCTTGTTTCGCAGACGTAGGTCAAAATAGAGATTTTATATGGAATTCCAAGATTTCGCTTCTAAACAAGTGCTACTTTGAGGCCTATGACAAGTGATTCTTAGAAAAACTCTCTAACGGTCCACTTCTTCAAATTTAGGTTCTCTAGGGTGAGGCAATTGATTCCACAACCGCAAAAAAAAGTCAAGGTCGCATTCGATAGCCGCATTGGAAAACTTCTTTGTTTTGAGTTCAAGGCTGAAATCAGCGCCAAAGAAATCCAAGCAATGACACATCAAGAAACATATATTAACGGTTGGGGAACGCAATGTAATTGATCCTACCATCATCTAACCTATCCACCCTAACTTCCTATGTACCTTTCGTGTCGCTCCCCTTCTTGTTTTGCAGACGTAGGTCAAAAAATAGAGATTTTATATGGAATTCCAAGATTTCGCTTCTAAACAAGTGCTACTTTGAGGCCTATGACAAGTGATTCTTAGAAAAAACTCTCTAACGGTCCACTTCTTCAAATTTAGGTTCTCTAGGGTGAGGCAATTGATTCCACAACCAAAAAAAAAGTCAAGGTCGATTCGATAGCCGCATTGGAAACTTCTTCTTTTTGTTTTGAGTTCGGCTGAAATCAGCCAAAGAAAGTCCGCAATGACACATCAAGAAACATATATTAACGGTTGGGGAACGCAATGTAATTGATCCTACCATCATCTAACCTATCCACCCTAACTTCCTATGTACCTTTCGTGTCGCTCCCTTCTTGTTTTGCAGACGTAGGTCAAAATAGAGATTTTATATGGAATTCCAAGATTTCGCTTCTAAACAAGTGCTACTTTGAGGCCTATGACAAGTGATTCTTAGAAAAAACTCTCTAACGGTCCACTTCTTCAAATTTAGGTTCTCTAGGGTGAGGCAATTGATTCCACAACCGCTAAAAAAAGTCAAGGTCGATTCGAGCAGCCGCATTGGAAACTTCTTTGTTTTGAGTTCAAGGCTGAAATCAGCCAAAGAAATCAAGCAATGACACATCAAGAAACATATATTAACGGTTGGGGAACGCAATGTAATTGATCCTACCATCATCTAACCTATCCACCCTAACTTCCTATGTACCTTTCGTGTCGCTCCCCTTCTTGTTTCTAAGACGTAGGTCAAAATAGAGATTTTATATGGAATTCCAAGATTTCGCTTCTAAACAAGTGCTACTTTGAGGCCTATGACAAGTGATTCTTAGAAAAACTCTCTACGGTCCACTTCTTCAAATTTAGGTTCTCTAGGGTGAGGCAATTGATTCCACAACCGCGAAAAAGTCAAGGTCGATTCGATAGCCGCATTGGAAACTTCTTCTTTGTTTTGAGTTCGCTGAAATCAAGCAAAAGTCCAAGCAATGACACATCAAGAAACATATATTAACGGGTTGGGGAACGCAATGTAATTGATCCTACCATCATCTAACCTATCCACCCTAACTTCCTATGTACCTTTCGTGTCGCTCCCTTCTTGTTTCTAGAGACGTAGGTCAAAATAGAGATTTTATATGGAATTCCAAGATTTCGCTTCTAAACAAGTGCTACTTTGAGGCCTATGACAAGTGATTCTTAGAAAAACTCTCTAACGGTCCACTTCTTCAAATTTAGGTTCTCTAGGGTGAGGCAATTGATTCCACAACCCTTAAAAAAAGTCAAGGTCGATTCGATAGCCGCATTGGAAACTTCTTTGTTTTGAGTTCGCTGAAATCAGCCAAAGAGTCCCCAAGCAATGACACATCAAGAAACATATATTAACGGTTGGGGAACGCAATGTAATTGATCCTACCATCATCTAACCTATCCACCCTAACTTCCTATGTACCTTTCGTGTCGCTCCCTTCTTGTTTTGGCAGACGTAGGTCAAAATAGAGATTTTATATGGAATTCCAAGATTTCGCTTCTAAACAAGTGCTACTTTGAGGCCTATGACAAGTGATTCTTAGAAAACTCTCTAACGGTCCACTTCTTCAAATTTAGGTTCTCTAGGGTGAGGCAATTGATTCCACAACCGCAAAAAAGTCAAGGTCGATTCGAGCCGCATTGGAAACTTCTTTGTTTTGAGTTCAAGGCTGAAATCAGCCAAAGAAATCAAGCAATGACACATCAAGAAACATATATTAACGGTTGGGGAACGCAATGTAATTGATCCTACCATCATCTAACCTATCCACCCTAACTTCCTATGTACCTTTCGTGTCGCTCCCTTCTTGTTTGGCAGACGTAGGTCAAAATAGAGATTTTATATGGAATTCCAAGATTTCGCTTCTAAACAAGTGCTACTTTGAGGCCTATGACAAGTGATTCTTAGAAAAACTCTCTAACGGTCCACTTCTTCAAATTTAGGTTCTCTAGGGTGAGGCAATTGATTCCACAACAAAAAAAAAAAAGTCAAGGTCGCATTCGATAGCCGCATTGGAAACTTTTTTGTTTTGAGTTTCGCTGAAATCAAGCAAAGAAATCAAGCAATGACACATCAAGAAACATATATTAACGGTTGGGGAACGCAATGTAATTGATCCTACCATCATCTAACCTATCCACCCTAACTTCCTATGTACCTTTCGTGTCGCTCCCCTTCTTGTTTCGCAGACGACGTAGGTCAAAATAGAGATTTTATATGGAATTCCAAGATTTCGCTTCTAAACAAGTGCTACTTTGAGGCCTATGACAAGTGATTCTTAGAAAACTCTCTAACGGTCCACTTCTTCAAATTTAGGTTCTCTAGGGTGAGGCAATTGATTCCACAACCGCTAAAAAAAGTCAAGGTCGATTCGATAGCCGCATTGGAAACTTTCTTTGTTTTGAGTTCAAGGCTGAAATCAGCGCCAAAGAAATCCCCAATGACACATCAAGAAACATATATTAAACGGTTGGGGAACGCAATGTAATTGATCCTACCATCATCTAACCTATCCACCCTAACTTCCTATGTACCTTTCGTGTCGCTCCCTTCTTGTTTCGCAGACGTAGGTCAAAAATAGAGATTTTATATGGAATTCCAAGATTTCGCTTCTAAACAAGTGCTACTTTGAGGCCTATGACAAGTGATTCTTAGAAAAACTCTCTAACGGTCCACTTCTTCAAATTTAGGTTCTCTAGGGTGAGGCAATTGATTCCACAACCGCGAAAAAAAGTCAAGGTCGATTCGATAGCCGCATTGGAAACTTCTTTGTTTTGAGTTCGCTGAAATCAGCCAAAGAAATCCGCAATGACACATCAAGAAACATATATTAACGGTTGGGGAACGCAATGTAATTGATCCTACCATCATCTAACCTATCCACCCTAACTTCCTATGTACCTTTCGTGTCGCTCCCTTCTTGTTTTTCAGACGTAGGTCAAAATAGAGATTTTATATGGAATTCCAAGATTTCGCTTCTAAACAAGTGCTACTTTGAGGCCTATGACAAGTGATTCTTAGAAAAACTCTCTAACGGTCCACTTCTTCAAATTTAGGTTCTCTAGGGTGAGGCAATTGATTCCACAACCGCAAAAAAAGTCAAGGTCGATTCGATAGCCGCATTGGAAACTTTTTTTGTTTTGAGTTCAAGGCTGAAATCAGCGCCAAAGAAATCCGCAATGACACATCAAGAAACATATATTAACGGTTGGGGAACGCAATGTAATTGATCCTACCATCATCTAACCTATCCACCCTAACTTCCTATGTACCTTTCGTGTCGCTCCCTTCTTGTTTTGCAGACGTAGGTCAAAATAGAGATTTTATATGGAATTCCAAGATTTCGCTTCTAAACAAGTGCTACTTTGAGGCCTATGACAAGTGATTCTTAGAAAAACTCTCTAACGGTCCACTTCTTCAAATTTAGGTTCTCTAGGGTGAGGCAATTGATTCCACAACCGCTAAAAAGTCAAGGTCGATTCGATAGCCGCATTGGAAACTTTCTTTGTTTTGAGTTCGCTAGGCTGAAATCAGCGCCAAAAATCCGCAATGACACATCAAGAAACATATATTAACGGTTGGGGAACGCAATGTAATTGATCCTACCATCATCTAACCTATCCACCCTAACTTCCTATGTACCTTTCGTGTCGCTCCCTTCTTGTTTCGCAGACGTAGGTCAAAATAGAGATTTTATATGGAATTCCAAGATTTCGCTTCTAAACAAGTGCTACTTTGAGGCCTATGACAAGTGATTCTTAGAAAAAACTCTAACGGTCCACTTCTTCAAATTTAGGTTCTCTAGGGTGAGGCAATTGATTCCACAACCGCTAAAAAAGTCAAGGTCGATTCGATAGCCGCATTGGAAACTTTCTTTGTTTTGAGTTCAAGGCTGAAATCAGCCAAAGAAATCCGCAGAATGACACATCAAGAAACATATATTAACGGTTGGGGAACGCAATGTAATTGATCCTACCATCATCTAACCTATCCACCCTAACTTCCTATGTACCTTTCGTGTCGCTCCCTTCTTCTTTTTTCAGACGTAGGTCAAAATAGAGATTTTATATGGAATTCCAAGATTTCGCTTCTAAACAAGTGCTACTTTGAGGCCTATGACAAGTGATTCTTAGAAAAACTCTCTAACGGTCCACTTCTTCAAATTTAGGTTCTCTAGGGTGAGGCAATTGATTCCACAACCGCAAAAAAGTCAAGGTCGATTCGATAGCCGCGCATTGAAACTTCTTTGTTTTGAGTTCAAGGCTGAAATCAGCCAAAGAAATCAAGCAATGACACATCAAGAAACATATATTAACGGTTGGGGAACGCAATGTAATTGATCCTACCATCATCTAACCTATCCACCCTAACTTCCTATGTACCTTTCGTGTCGCTCCCCTTCTTGTTTTTTGCAGACGTAGGTCAAAAATAGAGATTTTATATGGAATTCCAAGATTTCGCCTTCTAAACAAGTGCTACTTTGAGGCCTATGACAAGTGATTCTTAGAAAACTCTCTAACGGTCCACTTCTTCAAATTTAGGTTCTCTAGGGTGAGGCAATTGATTCCACAACCGCTAAAAAGTCAAGGTCGCATTCGATAGCCGCGATTGGAAACTTCTTCTTTGTTTTGAGTTCAAGGCTGAAATCAGCCAAAGAAATCAAGCAATGACACATCAAGAAACATATATTAACGGTTGGGGAACGCAATGTAATTGATCCTACCATCATCTAACCTATCCACCCTAACTTCCTATGTACCTTTCGTGTCGCTCCCCCTTCTTGTTTTGCAGACGTAGGTCAAAAATAGAGATTTTATATGGAATTCCAAGATTTCGCTTCTAAACAAGTGCTACTTTGAGGCCTATGACAAGTGATTCTTAGAAAAACTCTCTAACGGTCCACTTCTTCAAATTTAGGTTCTCTAGGGTGAGGCAATTGATTCCACAACCAAAAAAAGTCAAGGTCGATCGATAGCCGCATTGGAAACTTTCTTTTGTTTTGAGTTCGCTGAAATCAGCCAAAGAAATCCGCAATGACACATCAAGAAACATATATTAACGGTTGGGGAACGCAATGTAATTGATCCTACCATCATCTAACCTATCCACCCTAACTTCCTATGTACCTTTCGTGTCGCTCCCTTCTTGTTTCGCAGACGTAGGTCAAAAATAGAGATTTTATATGGAATTCCAAGATTTCGCTTCTAAACAAGTGCTACTTTGAGGCCTATGACAAGTGATTCTTAGAATAACTCTAACGGTCCACTTCTTCAAATTTAGGTTCTCTAGGGTGAGGCAATTGATTCCACAACCGCTAAAAAAAAGTCAAGGTCGATTCGATAGCCGATTGGAAACTTCTTTGTTTTGAGTTCGCTAGGCTGAAATCAGCGCCAAAGAAGTCCAAGCAATGACACATCAAGAAACATATATTAACGGTTGGGGAACGCAATGTAATTGATCCTACCATCATCTAACCTATCCACCCTAACTTCCTATGTACCTTTCGTGTCGCTCCCTTCTTGTTTTGCAGACGTAGGTCAAAATAGAGATTTTATATGGAATTCCAAGATTTCGCTTCTAAACAAGTGCTACTTTGAGGCCTATGACAAGTGATTCTTAGAAAAACTCTCTAACGGTCCACTTCTTCAAATTTAGGTTCTCTAGGGTGAGGCAATTGATTCCACAACCGCTAAAAAAGTCAAGGTCGATTCGATAGCCGCATTGGAAACTTTCTTTGTTTTGAGTTCAAGGCTGAAATCGCCAAAGAAGTCCCCAAATGAATGACACATCAAGAAACATATATTAACGGTTGGGGAACGCAATGTAATTGATCCTACCATCATCTAACCTATCCACCCTAACTTCCTATGTACCTTTCGTGTCGCTCCCTTCTTGTTTTCAGACGCTAGGTCAAAATAGAGATTTTATATGGAATTCCAAGATTTCGCTTCTAAACAAGTGCTACTTTGAGGCCTATGACAAGTGATTCTTAGAAAACTCTCTAACGGTCCACTTCTTCAAATTTAGGTTCTCTAGGGTGAGGCAATTGATTCCACAACCGCTAAAAAAGTCAAGGTCGATTCGATAGCCGCATTGGAAACTTCTCTTTGTTTTGAGTTCTACTGAAATCAGCCGCCAAGAAATCCGCAATGACACATCAAGAAACATATATTAACGGTTGGGGAACGCAATGTAATTGATCCTACCATCATCTAACCTATCCACCCTAACTTCCTATGTACCTTTTTCGTGTCGCTCCCTTCTTGTTTTCGCAGACGTAGGTCAAAATAGAGATTTTATATGGAATTCCAAGATTTCGCTTCTAAACAAGTGCTACTTTGAGGCCTATGACAAGTGATTCTTAGAAAAACTCTCTAACGGTCCACTTCTTCAAATTTAGGTTCTCTAGGGTGAGGCAATTGATTCCACAACCGCAAAAAAGTCAAGGTCGATTCGATAGCCGCATTGGAAACTTCTTTGTTTTGAGTTCAAGGCTGAAATCAGCCAAAGCCCCAAGCAATGACACATCAAGAAACATATATTAACGGTTGGGGAACGCAATGTAATTGATCCTACCATCATCTAACCTATCCACCCTAACTTCCTATGTACCTTTCGTGTCGTCCCTTCTTGTTTTGCAGACGTAGGTCAAAATAGAGATTTTATATGGAATTCCAAGATTTCGCTTCTAAACAAGTGCTACTTTGAGGCCTATGACAAGTGATTCTTAGAAAAACTCTCTAACGGTCCACTTCTTCAAATTTAGGTTCTCTAGGGTGAGGCAATTGATTCCACAACCGCTAAAAAAGTCAAGGTCCATTCGATAGCCGCGATTGGAAACTTCTTTGTTTTGAGTTCGCTGAAATCAGCGCCAAAAGTCCAAGCAATGACACATCAAGAAACATATATTAACGGTTGGGGAACGCAATGTAATTGATCCTACCATCATCTAACCTATCCACCCTAACTTCCTATGTACCTTTCGTGTCGCTTCCCTTTTGTTTCTGCAGACGTAGGTCAAAATAGAGATTTTATATGGAATTCCAAGATTTCGCTTCTAAACAAGTGCTACTTTGAGGCCTATGACAAGTGATTCTTAGAATAACTCTCTAACGGTCCACTTCTTCAAATTTAGGTTCTCTAGGGTGAGGCAATTGATTCCACAACCGCTAAAAAGTCAAGGTCGATTCGATAGCCGCATTGGAAACTTCTTCTTTGTTTTGAGTTCGCTACTGAAATCAGCCAAAGAAGTCCGCAATGACACATCAAGAAACATATATTAACGGTTGGGGAACGCAATGTAATTGATCCTACCATCATCTAACCTATCCACCCTAACTTCCTATGTACCTTTCGTGTCGCTCCCTTCTTGTTTCGCAGACGTAGGTCAAAATAGAGATTTTATATGGAATTCCAAGATTTCGCTTCTAAACAAGTGCTACTTTGAGGCCTATGACAAGTGATTCTTAGAAAAACTCTCTAACGGTCCACTTCTTCAAATTTAGGTTCTCTAGGGTGAGGCAATTGATTCCACAACCAAAAAAAGTCAAGGTCGATTCGATAGCCGCATTGGAAACTTCTTCTTTGTTTTGAGTTCAAGGCTGAAATCAGCCAGCAGTCCAAGCAATGACACATCAAGAAACATATATTAACGGTTGGGGAACGCAATGTAATTGATCCTACCATCATCTAACCTATCCACCCTAACTTCCTATGTACCTTTCGTGTCGCTCCCTTCTTGTTTTTGCAGACGTAGGTCAAAAATAGAGATTTTATATGGAATTCCAAGATTTCGCTTCTAAACAAGTGCTACTTTGAGGCCTATGACAAGTGATTCTTAGAATAACTCTAACGGTCCACTTCTTCAAATTTAGGTTCTCTAGGGTGAGGCAATTGATTCCACAACCAAAAAAAAAGTCAAGGTCGATTCGATAGCCGCATTGGAAACTTTCTTTGTGTTTTGAGTTCGCTGAAATGAAATCAGCGCCAAAGAGTCCAAGCAATGACACATCAAGAAACATATATTAACGGTTGGGGAACGCAATGTAATTGATCCTACCATCATCTAACCTATCCACCCTAACTTCCTATGTACCTTTCGTGTCGCTCCCTTCTTGTTTCTAAGACGTAGGTCAAAAATAGATTTTTCGATGGAATTCCAAGATTTCGCTTCTAAACAAGTGCTACTTTGAGGCCTATGACAAGTGATTCTTAGAATAACTCTCTAACGGTCCACTTCTTCAAATTTAGGTTCTCTAGGGTGAGGCAATTGATTCCACAACCGCTAAAAAGTCAAGGTCGATTCGATAGCCGCATTGGAAACTTCTCTTTGTTTTGAGTTCGCTGAAATCAGCCAAAGCAAATCCAAGCAATGACACATCAAGAAACATATATTAACGGTTGGGGAACGCAATGTAATTGATCCTACCATCATCTAACCTATCCACCCTAACTTCCTATGTACCTTTCGTGTCGCTCCCTTCTTGTTTTGGTAAGACGTAGGTCAAAATAGAGATTTTATATGGAATTCCAAGATTTCGCTTCTAA